>JAOBBB020189169.1:0-11961 GCA_025331005.2 Zoanthus gigantus
TATTTGGCGCCATTATGAAATGAGCCGCGCGGGGATTGGTAACGAGTTTCTAAAAATAGCACGACGAGTGGAGCCCCAGATAGGGTCCGGGATAAGCTCTCTTATCTCATATTCTCTTGAAAAAGCTCAACAGCTGTCAGTTAAATCATTTGACAATTAAAAGTATTGACAACTAATTTACAATCTTACGTCTTAAGTGTAAATATTTAAAAAATGCTTGTCTTTGGTGAAACCAGTTCAGTGTCTTTGATAAACAAAACCATTAGACATTTCTAATATAAAGTTAAATATTGTTTTGACACATTGCAAGTATGGGAAATTTAAAATGAAATATGAACAAATTCTTAACCCTTTCAGCTGCAAACAAACTGACAAAATTATAAATCTTCCTAAACTTCCAAACCGAATGCGCTCCTCGTGTTGGGAAGTGGTGCATTCTGGTCGACTGATTTGCAGTGCATCATGGTCGACTGATTTGCAGTGCATTCTGGTACAAATTCGAAAGTTTTCGTACACAATATGAACTGCTGCTTCGCTCGCTGCGCAGCAATTAATCTATGTAAACTTTGAAAATTAACGACAAAGGTTTCTATCACCTTTCGAGACATAGTTAATCCTCTGTCCGCGTTTTTAATCTTTTAAAAGTGTACAAAGCAAACCGCTTCAAATACCAAAAGCCATACTTGTTTCGAAAAAGGAAAAAAGCTGCTTCACACCGCGTATTGTAACGGCACCGCTGCTGCACACTTTAATTTATTCCATTTTATTTACTCAGGTTCCCAAAACGAACACAGGTAATGGTAAAAGCGCAATGTCTGTGGGATGTGGCTATCAGCATGTAGTTTGTTTTGCTTAGAGGTTAAGATAGTCGCACAACTGGGATATTGACAAGGGAAAATTTAAGCAACGCCTTGTTTTCAAAACTGTACTGATGGCCTTGCATGGCATAGACACTGCAGTGGATAGCAAAACTACTAATTAAAGTAGTTTGATACCTTTTATACAACGTTTTACATTTAAACCTTTGTGTGTCTTACCACGTCCCTTGCGGAAGTCGGAGCGCCTAGGGACCCACCAGTCCCCATCTCTTCGGAGGTGCCTCATTGTGGTGCAGGGGTGAACCCAGGTAAAAGTTGATTCAACGATTCCTGGGGCCAATTGGCGCACGTGAAGCTCCCCGGGACAACCACCCGTCGAGTGGATTCAACTCGGTTACGGAAACTTACACAAAGCTAAACCCAACCCTCCACGGTCCTTGCGGACTGGGAGGAGTTGTTCATTCAAGGATTACAGAACAGGGAACTACGGGGACGAACAATCACGCCGACAAGGCCAAAGCTACTATCCCTAAACAACGGACACAGATTGGGACATGGAATGTGCGGACTATGTATCAAGCGGGTAAAGTCCATCAAGTCTCCAAAGAGATGCGAAGGTTAAATCTTGCGATTTTAGGAATTAGTGAAGCCAGGTGGTTGGGAAGTGATAAGAGCCAACTGTTGACCGGAGAAACTCTACTCTACTCTGGCCCAACTGGCGATAGTTCATCACATGAGAAAGGAGTGGCATTGATGTTGTCCAAACAAGCAGCCAACAGCCTTATGGAATGGGAACCGATTTCCAAGCGTATAATTATGGCAAGATTTGAATCTAAATTCCAGGTAAGTACCATCTTACAAACCTATGCGCCAACAAACGAAGCTGATGAAGAAGAAAAGGAAGATTTCAACAACCAACTACAAGCAGCATTTAACAAGACCAAAAAGAGGGACATCACCTTGGTTATGGGAAATCTAAATGCCAAAGTTGGCTCAGACAACCAGAATCGAGAGCGCACGATGAGATCACAGGGAGTAGGTATCATCAACGAGAACGAAGAGCTTTTTTGTGATTTCTGCGCGACCAAAGGGCTTGTCATAGGTGGACCTCTATTCCAGCATAAGACGTCACACAAAGTGACTTGGAGATCACCCGACGACATGACTGAGAATCAAATAGATCATGTGACCATTAGCAGGAAGTAGAAGAGCTGATTACAGGATGTCCGAGTAAGAAGAAGCACCGATGCTGGGTCTGACCATCATCTCGAGATTGCAGAAATCAAGATTAAGTTATTATCTGTTAAGAAAGTAAGATCTACAAAGACCAGGTATAACATCATGAAGCTAAAAGACAGAGAGATCAAAGACGAATTCGTGCTGGAATTATCCAACCGTTACGGATCCCTGCAAAGCGAGGAATCTCTTGAACAGGATGTGGATGCTGTTTGGAATCAGATTAAAGATATGTACACAGACACCCGTGAAAGAATTCTTGGAAAGATGAATCACCACAGGAAAGAGTGGATGAGTGAGAGATCTTGGAAATTGGTGGAAGAGAAGCAAGAACTGAAGAGTAAGCTAGACAGTGCCAGGACGAGGAACCAGAAGCTGACCGCAGGACAGAATTACAACATGAAGAACCGAGAAGTCAAGAGAAGCTGTTGAAAAGATAAGAGAGAAAGAGTCAACAGTATTGCACAAGAATCCGAGAGAGCAGCAGAGATGAATGACATCAAGAAAGTATACGACGCGACCAAATTTCTCTGCGGGAAGAAGACCACCCAAAGTAAACCAGTAAAGGATAAGAGCGGTAAAATCTTAACAAGCATAGAAGACCAGCTAAAGCGGTGGAGGGAGCATTCTGAAGAAGTTTTGAACAGACCACCCACTGCCACTCAGACAACCCTCCAAGAAACCCCACCACTGGCAATTGAATTGGTCCTATTACTAAAACCGAGGTGACGAATGCATTGAAGACCCTGAAAAATGGAAAAGCAGCCGGTTTTGACAAAATCCCCGCAGAAGCTTGGAAAGAAGGAGAATGGATTTCAGAGAACGTTTTATACTCCCATATGACTAAGTTTGAGGATCTTGAATTTGCAGAGGACATTGTTTTACTTAGCCAGAAGATCGCCCATGCATGCAAAAAGTTTCAAGCATTACAAGAAGAAGCTGCCAAAGTGGGACTGAAAGTCAACAACACCAAAACCAAAGAAAGGAGGATGGGTACCCCTTGCAATGCAGGAAACATTTTGTGCAATGACCAACCACTAGAGCGGGTAGAAAGTTTCACTTACCTTGGCAGTATCGTCAACACTACAGGAGGCTCTGATGAAGATGTAGAGTCAAGGAGCAGGAAAGCGCAGGCGGTATTTTACTTATTGAGACCCATTTGGAAATCTAAATATATATCCCTACGGACGAAACTAAAGATCTTCAACTCGAATGTGAAATCTGTATTTCTAACGGTTCAGAAAAGAAGTTACAGTCATTTGTAAATCGCAGACTTCGCTGCATTCTCGGAATGTTCTGGCTGAACAAAACTTCAAACGAGGATCTGTGGCGTTGCACTGAACAAGAAAGAATTGAAGTTGTCATCCGGAGAAGAAAGTGGCGATGGATTGGGCACACCTTCAGGAAGCCGTTGACTAACATCACACGACAGTCCTTGGACTGGAACTCGCAAGGGAAAAGGAAAAAGGATCTCCCGAAGAAAACGTGGAAAAGGACATTGACGGAGGAACATCAGAAGATTATAGTGACTTGGGAGCAACTGAAGAGGACAGCCAACAACAGAGCTAGTCCGTTGGAGGAAGCTTGTGGAGGCCCTATGCTCCAGTAGGAGTGAAGAGGGTTAAGTAAGTGAGTAAGTAAGTAAGTAAGTAAGTAAGTAAGTGTCTTACCATGTAGACTTTGGTTAATTTAGAAAATAGTTTCTAGCTCACCTAAGAAGTTAAGAACAGGCTGGTCTTAGTTGTAGAACCTTCTAGAATACTCAAGTTCGAAAAAACATGTCAATCATTCTAATACCCTTGTTTTTTACATCTTCTGTAATGCAGTTTTGAGACCATGGGAAAATTGAGTGAAGTCTGAGACCACACCCAGGTGTGATTGTTCCTTAGTTTTTACGGTTTTAGCATTCAGAAATTAAAGAGAATTATAGACGAATGTATTAGCTTTTTCTTGAAACAAATTTTCCTTTTATTCTTTCAATAGTTTGGTTCTGCACGTAAGAGTCTTGTTTCTGTCATCACATAAAACTTGAGTATCTAAAGCCTCTAGCTTTTAGGAGTATTGATATAGTATTACTTAGGAAGAGGTATCAAATCTCACTGTAAGTGTAGAGTCTTTTGGGTAGAAGTTCTGGATAGAAGCTAGGTGAGGGTGCAAAGCACATTAAAGATCCTGGTCAACCTCGCAAGTTGCCTTATGAGTTTTATCTCCAGAGCTATTCCACATATTAAAAGAAGAGCTTATTTAACAATTGCTGCACTACAAGAACTATTATCAACGACGGTGATGCTTGTTAGCTTACTAAAACAATCCATTGAAGAAAACAAACAGATCAGTCAACTCTGACAAATGATTAGCAAAACATTTTAAAAAGGCTTGCGGGACAAAGGCACGTCCTTACAAAGATTTAACTGTGACTAAGACAGATGTCATATTTAGGGGCTCGGGCATTTGCAAGAAAGAGCGGGAACCGGGATTTACACACCAAATAATTATAGAGTATGTTATGAGAAGCGGAGAAGAAATATATATAGGTTACAAAAGATTAGGATTTAGGAGGCAAAAGAATAAAATACGAGAGGCAGAAGAATATAGGGCACTGAAAAATAGGATACGAGAGGCGACAGAGTAAATTACGTGAACGGAAGAATATAGGATACAGAAAAGTAGGGCACGGGAGGAAGAAGGGTGTGCAAACCAACCAGTCGTTCTCAGGCCTCCTTTTGGTATATCATATTTTCTAAAATATAACCATGAAATTTTCTAACAGCTTACAAAAACAAATTATGAACCAATATCCAAAATATGCAAATTAGTAGGCTTGTTTTTGCATAACTCATCAGATTCTAGCAACAATTATTTGCAGCAAGCATTTGCTAAAACCCAGGTATTGACAGCTGTAAAATCGTCAAAGTGTCAAATATTTTAAGGAATGTTCCTGAGTCCCGTGAACATGCCAAATCTCCATATTGTGGTGAACCAACAAAAAAATCTAAAAAATACGCGCGGATGAACATGACTGAAGAAGTTATTGCCTATTCTTTATTTTGACACCGAAATCACTGAATTCCATACAGTATATGAGGAGATATTGTTTCTCAAGCAATCCTTGGTATTTCACAGTTTGTGATAAACAAATTAACCTGGTGTCAAGGTGCAAATCAATAATTAAAATAAATAATATTTCTAAAATCTGTGGTTAATAAGCTTTAATTTGATATATGGGTTGTTGTGACCTGATATATAGTTTTGAAGATATGGCTTTTTAAGTAAATAACCCCTTTTTCATGTGTACCCCCACCCACCTCCCTCCCCTTAAAAGAGACCAAAAATCAGCCACGCATATAAGGATTAAAAATTGTACTCAAAGATGTATGGGAAGTGCTGTGAGCTCTGGTGCAGTTGTGTTTCCGTTTTTATTGGTAGTTTACAAACGGTTTTTGTGATAACAAAATATACATGACTCACTGTAAACTTTTCCAACGGTCTCAACATGAAAACGAGGTCGAGGTACAGCCAGACTCCATACCTTCTCTAGTATGCTGCCATATACACCCCAGAATTCCTTGCGCCTGCCTAGAAGTCCTTGCGGCCGTACAGCCTTTATTTCGCAATAAATGGAAAACATGCCTTCTATTCGAATGAGCTACAAAGCAGCAGGCACATTACAAAGAGAAAAGTACTAAAAGCGATACTGATTACAACCTCGTACCCTGGCTCATTCCACACGTCAGTGAAATGAGCCTGGGTTCGAGGTTGTACTGACTGGAGTGTATACCTAAGACGTAGTTAAATAAACAAATATCAAGCTACAAGTTTTGTTTTTTATGGAAATTTCTTAGTGTATATAACTAGGCTCTGCGGAACATTTTTTTTCCTTGTAACTGACAAATTTTGCAACTTTTAAGTAAATCTTTTTCGAATTTGAACTCTTGCATTTTAAAACCGCAATTTATACACAGAGGATTGTTTCATTGATTTTGGGTCCCGCCTTTTCGGTTTCCAGGTCGTCCCAATCGTCAAGAAAATTTCTGAAACGATTAATGCGATTAGAGCGATTATATGGAAAGTAGTGGATCACTTCGATCGTCCCAAATCGCGCGTACAAAAAAACGAAAGGCAGGCATGGGTCTGACAACAATCTTTGGCGGGACCATAGAAAATGGCGGAAAATAAAATGAAATTTTGTTGCCCCCTCTGGGCAAATGGAAAATAATGTTTCACCGTTTTGCCAACAATTTTCCTTTAAATACTTGTTTTTGAAAATTTGCTATACAAACTTTCGTATTTTTTAATTTCTTTCATAAACAGCCAAGTGTTGAACTCTTGTGGCCTTGTTTTTTATGCGCATGCAGAAAATTATAGGTTCAATCAGCGGCATCTGGGAAATGGTTTCCATTCGATCGCTTGAAAATACTTCTGATTATTCCGATAGAACTACTGGTGATCCGGGCGATCGCGATCATCCCTGACGTCCCAGGCTCCCAAGTTGTTCTGAGTCCTCATCTGCTTCTCGAATCACAGGCTTCCCAAGCTGGCAGTTAGTCATATTAAAATGTTCCGATATATAAACTGAGTACTCTTATAAAATTTAGTCAGATCAAGATCGCTCGGATCGCCTAAACCAATTTTGAGACGACTGGCCGGGGCGATTGGAACGATCCGGACGATTATATGGATTACAGGCTTAAGATTAAAATGTCGTTTTTTTTTTTATTTTAGGAGCTTTTATTATATTTCAGAAGGGGTTTATTTTTGCTGAAAATTAGTGGTCCACTGAGTTCTAAGAGCCAATTGTATTGTAAGCTTTTGATAAGTCAGGCGTTACGAGATGAAATTATAGGGAGCTGCTCATTGTTCAAAAGATCTAGCTAATTCAAGAGAGAATACCAACCCCAGCAAACATGACCACACCGACTGTCGTTCGTAGTATAAGGGTTGCCGAATCGACGTAAGCGCATTTTAAGTTTCATAGATTATAAGATCTTGAAAAAAGATTCGGTTATAATGAAGTCCTTTTGATACCTGTTACGAGTGCTGTTAAACCGTGTGACACATGTCATCGGCGTGACAGACTAGATATATTCTAGGCCCTTCTGATCAACTATCGCTGTCTGCTGTATCTCCATCTGCTTCTCAAATCACAGGCTTCCCAAGTAGTTGTAAGTCCTCATCTGCTTCCCAAATCACAGGCTTCCCAGGCTGGCAGTTAGTCAAATTTTTAAAAATGTTCCCATACACTTGAGTACTGTTATAAAATTTAGTCGAGCTGTGCTATTGAAATTTGAATTTCGATCTCCATCTCCAAATGGACGAAGAACAATCGCCTGGGAAAACATCTTTCTTGGGGACCCTAATTTTGCACTTTGATATCCTTGTGGGTTTGAGTTAAATTTTTTTTTTTTTTGAGGCTCAGTCGATCAACTACGGTTGGTGTATCACAAATTTCCAGTGCAGATCGGCAAAGACGAAAATATACTGGAATATATGTCGGAAAAATCATCTTTTTGAGTGGGCTTTTGCTAACCGATTGGTATGAGATGGTAATGAGTTTTTAGGGCATTTATTCGTATACATGTCAACAAAAATTTTTAAATTGATTTGGTCTGTATTATGGGAATTATGGTGCCTAGTCTAGGGAAGGGCTCAAATCAAATTCTTATGTTGCCAGCCTTCATTTCGTTTTAGCTTAGAGAGTGGAAGAGCGATCGCAAAAATTTTATCTAAAACACCTCCAATCGCCCCCAAAATACGCTTAATAGCCAAACACAGTGAACTCAAGATAGCTGAATTTTATTTTCAATATTTTTGTTCTTGAAATTTTGACTAAATTTTATAGACTTTGTTGTATGGGAAAATTTTACGGATAATTTGCGTATTGGTGCATACTTATTTATGCATGCAGTTTCGTATAGAAGTTAGCGTCTGGTTACAGTTCGCATGATTAAACAATAGTATACGCCAATAGGAAAATTTTACCAAATTTTAATATGTGCAACTGCCAGCTTGGGAAGCCTGTGCTCAAATCCAGTTTGGCCTTAATGAAGCTAAAATCTGCAAATAAGAAGAATTTCGAAATTATACCCGCAAAAGTCGTTGGTTCACAAATCACGCGTAGGTAAATGCATATTTCATGGAACACGAAAAAATAGAAAACCAGTTTCCTGAGAACAAAAAAATATAGATTCACGAATCACGGAAAAAGTAAATCAATCACTTTTGCCTTTTTTTGGCGCTTTCATGCGTGACCCAAATAAAAAATTTTTGACTTGTAGTTTGAACAGTTCAGTTCTGCATCGTCTCATTAAAACCTTTTATTGTATTTGCACTACTAATAAGTTTCGGGACAACTTAACTTCAATTTTTTTAGGAAATAAAACCAGTAAAATGTAAATTATTTAAGTCGGTTCTCAGTCGTACGACCGTGATGAATATGGAATTTAGTGCCAATGGCAATGGTGTTGGTTGAAGAGGAGGTGTGTACTTGTTGTTTCGTTGTGTATTGGTACAGTCAGCATGAATTATTTCATGTGGACAATACAGGCATACCTTATTTAGAATTTAGATTGTTTAGTATGTATAAGCGTGACGTTTTCTGCTACTGAGGGTTTCTTTTTTTATCACACGCTGGGTTTCATTAGGCTTTTAATAAGAGACAAGCTCTTTAGCGCATTTGAAGACAACAACATCCTAAATGTCAACCGAGGTGGAAATACCAGATATCGCTCAATTTCAAGGAGCTGTTGCAAGCGTTAGAAATGACTCGGATCCTGTCAACTGGTAAGTTGTTTTGTTTGTAAAATTTCTTAAGCTGCTAAGAATACGCTTTTGCATATATATTTTTAACACCACTGTAAGTGAAGATGCATATGACAGCTTCCGAACATGGCATGTCGAAATTCAACACCAGCTCGTTTTTTAAAAGCTACACCGGTAAGGCTAGATCTTCGTGAAGCTCCGCAAACTGATAAATGGCTCTAAACACTAGTTTAAGCTTGGTTATAACCCAACTGTAGGTTGAAAAGTTTGATTTAATCGTGTTAGGCCTAAGGAGAGCAAAACCTGACGTTTTGAGAGTTTATTAGCCCTTCGTGAGAGATCAATTCTATGGCTAACGATCGAACATTGGCGTTGTGCTTTACTTTTCAACCAAGACTTGATTTAATAACCAGTAAATGGTCAAAGTCCTAATGGTTGTTGATTTTCACATATTTCGCATTATTTGTCACTGTTCCTTTTTTGTAGTCGAACTGAGTGTAAATAATTATTTATAAGAACTGTTTTCATTTCCTCCTGCTCTGGCATCATCTTTTGACAAGAAAATTAGTCAATCAGTATTAGGGAAAACAATATGATTCCTCTAAAACATACATTGTTAAGATATATGCGTTACTCTGGATTAAAAACTCTATAACTTTCAATAAAACTATCGAAATAAACCCCAACCCTGAAGCACAGAAGAACTTATATTGTATTATAATTATAATTTTTCACACTATTTTAGCTCTCATTTAATATACTATGTCATTCGTCTTTATATCTTGCGCAATAGAATTTTTTCTTGTCACGTTACCCCTTATGAAGGTTGTAGCCATAGCCGAAACATTGGGTTTTATTTTGATAGTTTTATTGAAAGTTATAGAGTTTTTAATCCTGAGTAATCCATATATCGTAACAATATAGATGCCCAAACCTTGATGCAAGCTAGTTTAGTTTAGTTTTGTTTTACATGTAATATGATCCCTATCATTTACAGACAAAAAGATAACAAGTGAATTTAATCATATTTCATAGTACACACTCTATTTATTGGTCAAAAACTTTTAGTTAGTATATTATGAGTACATAAGGTCACTTGAAAAAATATCCCAGTTTATCATCACAATTTTCTTGAACTTCAGACAGGGATGGCACTATTTTGAAATTAAAAGGGACACTGGTGTCACCATATGCTGCAGACCAAATTGTTTTTTTCTTTGCTTAATGAAGGAGAAAATTTTTTTGACTTTTTTGTAATTTGCTACATAATTTATGTACTTCTTAATTAAAGTCCCCAAACATCAATTATTAGTTAAGCTGATAACAATGAGTGATTATGTTCCCAACTCCTTTTCACAGTAACACAATTTGTGGTATTTGTCTTCAGGTATTTATTTAATTGATGTTTTGTAACCACCTGGTATGTCAATGTTTTAAAATTTCAAAATATTGATTTCTTTGCCAAACAAGAAAGAGCTTGTGGGCTTAAATGAAATGCTGGTGCATCATCAGTGTTTTTACAGAAATGGTTTAATTTATAAATTGATAACTTGTACACTGTAGAGAAAATAATTTTAGAACTGATGTTTCGGATTGTAGTTCTTAACATTAGAATGAATGTGTGGGAGATACAGTAAATAATTAAAGAGGTGATTATATGCGGGCATGTAAAGCAAACAAAACAACAGCTCAGAAATACTTTTTGGAACAAAAATTAAAGCATTTTTAAAGGAATTAATGGATTTACAAAATTTCTAAATATTGAGTGTAAATATATGCGTCATCATTTTGGTGGAGCTTGGCATGTCCTTGATCCAACTTGGCCACCATAATTTCAAAGCATAGATTCAGATATAAGAATGAAAAATCTCATTTTATTTTATTCTGTAAAGAACTCTTTTAAGCAAACTCAAAAATCCGTCACAAATATATTGATTCTTACACCTTTTTAAAAAAAGAAAAAAACATGAAGCAAATTTAAGATTTTTGTGAAATAATATTGAAATACAGTTCCAGCCATAGTTTGCTAAAACATATAGCTGTTGAAAGGATTCAAGATTGAATTTTGATTCTAATTTTTGAGACCTACAGTATCATGACTTAACATGCAAATAATCAGTTAAAATTGTCAATACTGCATGACAGCACAAAGCTTAGTTCCATAATAATTATTGTAATTTGTAAGTGTAAATTGAAACATAAGCTTCTATCTAGGTTAAGTTCAGTTTAATTGTTCTGTGACATAATTGTGTGATCGACCAAGCAAGCAACAAAGATAAGAAAAAAATTCTTGATTGTACACTAAGGGTGTTATTTATAGATCCCGGCCACCTCACATTTCATTCTGATCGGCTCAACTAGCTATTGCTAGTCTCATTCTCAGATCAGGTTTTTCTTCTTTGCACATATGGGCAAGACACACACCTGGTAAACAACTGCTAGTTCCCAGGACCTTGTTGCATTATATATAAAATGTAGTTTAATTTTGAGTTTTGATTATTGTGATTACACAATATGATAGTCAGCTTTCTTAATGACTGTCATGTCCCCTGCCATTTTTTTTCCTAAAATTCCTCACGTGCACAGTGCATTAATGTGCTAGAAATCTGGCATGCTTTGAAAATGGTTTTATGTAGCACTACAGTACATGTATATCCTAATTTATATTGTGAAGTGCATGAGGACATCTAGGAATCAGATTAAGCTATCACAACATTTCCTCAGGAACATTACAGTTACATGTATCGTTTTATGTACTCATAATTAACTCTGTTTTAAAAACCAATGTAATCTAAACCTTTAAACATGTCAATAATTATAGGATGTTGGCAGGCCATGTTGGAGGCAACCCAAACTTGTTACACTGCATTGGCTCTGGTAAAGGGGGAGTTACTGAACTGGTGCATTTGTTATCAGACACTGATTACATGTATGCCCTGGGTAAGTTGGCATGAAATTCCAGTAATAATAATAATAATAGCCAACGAGCCAGGCGAGCGAAGATGCGAGCCTGGCGAGGCAGCAGCATCATAGAGCCGATGCACGTGTAGCTATATATAGAAAGCAGGGAGAAAAAATCTCAACCTGGATGTAAGGTAACTTAACAATAGATTTTGTGTGAGCCAATCACAGCACGAAACATTTTTAG
>JAOBBB020189258.1:0-11958 GCA_025331005.2 Zoanthus gigantus
ATGTAATATCTACTATCGTTGGTGGGGAAAGCTGAATAAACGTTTCATAATTTCCTTTACTCTGCACGAGCGCAAAACCTTTTGGCGTTCAATACGGCGATAATGCAATGCCCCATACTGAGAACCGGGGAAATTAGAAACTAATATGCCAATTAACCCTGCTAGTTGTCGAATGGTTGTTTCACTGCTGTTAAGAAGAGTAGAGCACATGTTTACCACTTTATCTTTTTTCTCAGTAGTGGGTTCTACTGTCATAGCAACAGAATCAAGTATAACCCCTAAAAATATTAACCGCTGAGTGGGTTGGAATACAGACTTTTTGGAGTGCACGCAAAACCCAAGTTTAGTAAACAAAGTTGCAGTATCTACAACATATTTGTAACACTCCCAATAAGTGTCGCCTGCAAATATGAATCATCAATATGCGCCGAGCTAAAATGCCCCATGCTGCGAAGAGCGGCATAAACAGGTTTTAACAATTTGGTGAAGAGACGAGGTGCACAAGCCAAACCATTAGGTAAACACGTGAATGTGTAAAACTGCCCATCAAAACAGAATTTTAGATATTTCCCATGCGATGGATGAATTGACACTGTGTAAATAATAAGCATCTTTGAGATCTACCGACGCCATAAAACATCTAGGTTTCATCAAAAGTACTGCATTCTCTAGCGTATCCATTTTAAAATGACGATATAACACAAACTCGTTGAGTTGTTTCAAATTAAGAATCGCCTGGTGTGTGCCATCCTTTTTGGGTCGCAAAAATATCGTAGAGATAAATTCATCTTTTTCTTTAACTGAAGGAATATTAACACCTTTAGGCAATAACTTTTCAATTTCCTGTACTACAATAGGATGTTCTACATGATTAAATATGCTGCATCTGGTATGAAATTGTTTTGGAGGACAATTGTCAACGAATTCTATCTTAACTCCTTGGATAATGCTTAAAATAGTAGCATCTCTAGTTATTGTTTCCCATTCAGTTGCAAATTGTTTTATTCTGCCAGCTTGAAAAGCTGATGGATTTAGTAAACATTTTACTATATCATTAGCGTTCTTGCTAGTTTTGCTACATACCTCTGTAACTACTGTTGGTTTCCCGTTTCTCCCTCCTTTTTTCTTGTGTTTTGAGGGCCAGTCTTGGGCTAAAAAATCCTGAGTGCTTCGTGTCTTATAATAAGGATGGTACCTTCGAGACCTGTTTTGGGCAACAGATGGTCGGCTAAAATTCTTATAACTTCGCATATTTGATGTGGTTGAACGCACACGCTTAGTAAGCTTGTTGGCCTCTGCGATATCTTTGGTTAATTTTGAGAGATCGCCAAATAGATATTTCGAATTTCCTTCCAAGGGGTTTATGTTGCACAAAACCGCATAATCCTTGTGCAATGCCTTTTTCATGGCAACGCGTCGGCTCTGGTTGATATCATGATTAAACTGTAGACCGAGAGCTACGCTATCGGTTAATAAAGTAATCAACTCTCTATCGTGACTATACCTTTGCATTATTAAATCTGCAGCTTTCATGCCAGCAATTAGCGCTCCCATGAGCACGCTTTGCGATTTCTGCGATTTAGCGTCCTGAGTTTTGGTAGAGCTCGATAGTTGATTCCAAACCAGTGGGTTGACCCTTGGAACTTGAAGTCCTTCCACATTCTCAGGGCGAACATACTTTTCTCGTTTTGTTTGAGCTTGTCTTCGCTCATTTTCCCCTGCAGAAGGGTTTTAAATATTCCTGCCAAGCCTTCATAATGGCGGGATCCGTTTTTTCCTTAATGTTCAAATCTTGTTCGATGTCCTCAAGAATATTGCTATCAGTGCTAACCAAAGGTGCCCTTTTTTTTCAACATTTCATTGAGTGCCTCGTCCGTGTCATCCGCTGCTGGTAGTGTCATGGCGCCACTCGTGGTCGCCATTTTATTTTCAAGAGAGGTGTCTTCGCCATCCTCACAGTAACTCAACTGCTCTTCGAGCTGTTTTTTATTTCCTTTAGAGCGAAGGATGCTAAAATTTTGATTCATTGCTCTCATTTCTGAAAGTATGGCGGCAAACATCTACCCTTGAGCTGCATGGCCGCCATCGTCCTCGATCTTACTCTCAGTCATGTCGCTGGCCATGTTGATAATAGTAAGAATTCCCAACTACGTTAGGACTCTATTAACGAATGGTAACAACTGCGTTGCTACTGAACTGGATTTCTTCCAAAGGCTTAACTGTGTTAGCCTAATCTAGAAATTTCGTAAAGTGAAGTAAAAATTTCTCCCTGAAATGTTACGAACGACTTGACGCTGGAAACGCGAAACATGCAATTACTTGCGCAAGCGCTGTGCTGTCTCATGGGATCTGTCGCCTCCTGGTCATCTGATAGAATAAGCTCTGTATAACTTAGGTCCAGATAAATATTTCTTAGGGCGCATCTTCGAAGTTTCTCTAGCTCGTCAGATGAATATGCTGGTAAACCATTATGAAAAACTTGGCAAGCGTATTCCATCACAGGACGAATGCAAGTGACATAAAAAGTTTAGAAAGTCAACGGGGGTTACGTTTGCGCGTTTGAGTTGTCTTAAAAAGTAAAGCCTAGACGCTACTTTCTTAACTACTTCCAAAATATGTGTGTTCCATTTAAGATCATCTGAAATGGTTAGACCAAGTAGTTTAGCATGATTAACAACTTCGATGCCCTTATTATTAATAACGATCGGTGGAAACGCGCGATCTCGAGATTGAAGAACTTAGTCCGTAAAAATGACACTAGTAATATTCAAGCAGCTGTTGATAAGTTAGTTCAGGAAACTCAGGCAGATCGCTTTCAACTTAAACGTAAAAATTGCAAATGTTTCAGCGACTGTGGTATCATCCACATATTTCCAGAGGTCGACGCTGTCAACATGCAGATTATTGATCATGACCACGAATAGCCAGGGACCTAGTTTGGTCCCTTGGGGCACGCCAGCTGAAACGTTTCCCCACTTCGAGTAGCAGTCTTGAGCTAATCTCACTCTTTGTTCCCTATTCTTCAAAAAATCGGCAATCCACTGGAAGGTACTAACAGGCAAATCGTATTCCTTTAATTTATTACGAAGAATCCAGTGATCTATTAAATCAAAGGCTTTGTTGAAATCAACTAATACAACGCGAACGGTCGAACCATTTCCACCTGTGTTGTAGTACCAAGAATGCAGCATACTATAATGAGAGTGTGTACGGTACAAGATTTAGGAACTGTACCAAACTGGTTACGGTCAATGTTTTTCAAAAAGGCAGGCTTAAAGTGCTATTTAATTGTTATATAATACACGTGTACCAAATTTGTGTGTGCAATACCATCATATTTTTATTTATAAAAAATATATTTACAAAACCAAGTTGAGAGACTTCCGGCAGTTTATAATATACTAATACTAAGACAATGAAAGTATAACTGTTTTGGACATTATCAAGGAATGAAATATAAATATTTATGTATTTTACTGTACGACAATACGATGAAGGAATGGCATTAAGCACTGGATAGTTAAAGTATGTATTTTACAAAGGAAGACGAAGCAAAGGAATTGAAAATGCTGGATTAAAACATTACAGAAATTGACAGGAGAAATCGTCGCAAAAAAACTAAGTTCAATATTTTATAAATATTTTTATAATATAGACAAATTTTCCTGTCTTTAGCAACACGCCATATTTCCATGTTTATTAGTCATCTTTCAATAGTTTCACTCAGTCATCCTCTTCATCATCATCATCTACATCATCCATATCCTCTGCTGCCTCCATTGCTTCCTCCTGAGCTTTCTTCAGCGCATTCTCCTCTTCTACGGTTGGGTCATCAATCTCTGTCACCTCCGGTACCACCGGGAACTCCTGCATAGTTGGTGGGGGTGGGGGTGGGGTGTAGTTGTCGGCGTCAAACTTGTGTCCAAAGCCGATGTAAATGTTCTCGAATTTCCTAAACAGTAAAGAAGGATTACGCACAGTAGGTATGACTCAAACTGATAATAGCTACCAGGAGCTAAAAGAAACAAAGCTCTTTTCGCACGCTTTGATTTTGGAATTATGACGTTTTTAAATGCAATTTCCGTTGTAAATATCGATCTTTATTTTTATATCATACACAGAAACCAACAAACCAGTAAATATCGCGCAAGTTTTTATTCTGAACTTATAATGTAAAATAAAATTGTTTTTTAAAGGTAGTCTTCCACAATGGAAAATCTCAGAAATAAGGATTTTGCGGGATAATCATAAAGGAAGGGTAACTTAAAACTATTATTTCTTCGAAAAGAGAACCAAGAACTCTGGGAATGGCATATTGGTATTATGTCATCATAAAGGATGATCACATGACATGCTTGCCATACTTCAACTAATTTTCTAAAGGGTGGTTTCACGCGGACAAAAGACAAAAGAATTGCTATTTTTTGTGTAATTTTGGCCATTTGCTGGTGCCTGAGCTCATTATGAAGGGCTAAGAAGGCTTAAACCTTGCTAGTTTCAAAGAAATGTTTATTGGCACTGTGAATTTGACAAAAACTTTGGCACGATCGGTTCGATGAGCTAACAGTTTGTCATTCATGGACAAGGAGCCAAAGTAACAAATGTGCGTGGCATCACCAGCTGCTTTCTGTATTTCTGTAAATTCTATCAGATGGTTATTCTGCTAGGATTTTTTTTTTTTGCTGCATGCAAACCTGGTGCGAGACTTAGAAAGATTTAAATATTATTTTGGAAGGAGGCTCTCCCGCGCGAAATTTTTATCAAATTTCCCACGATGCAATGCGTTATTCTTTTGTTGCAGGAAGGATTGAGCAAAGATGCCCAAAGAAAGTGAGCTGTTTCGCGTTCGATTTGCCCGATTTTTAAAACAAAATGCACAGGAAAAAAACAGAAGAGTTATTTTCAATGAATATTGAGTGGAAGAAAGATTATTTTCACGAATAAAGGTTTCAGATCGCATTACTTGCAGGTAAAAATTTGTGTTCTTTTTTCGGGTGTTTTTTGAACTAAGTCAAACTTTTATGAAATTTTAGTCCCATGCAGTATTGTTGTTTCCTATCTTTTTTCCACTTTTTTCATACCACTCAAACTCATTTGCACCGATATTTTGTGAAAACATTGCAAAACTTGACACGATGAAATTTTTTGATACACCCACTGCTTTTTTGCGTTTTGATTATTGGAAAATACTAGATTGGTAAATATTGCCCTCCTCTGGGATTTTAGATTAATCCCTTATTTTATGTATCAAATATGAGCTAAGCAATCTCTTCATGCAACAAACCTAAAACATTGCGGATCGTTTATTTTGTTTTTGCCAAGTAGGGAAAATAGTTGTTTTTTTGCAAAGAAGAAAACTCCTTTTTTTCACATTTTAATTTTTCTGCACAAACAATCTGAAAAAAATCCACAAGTTTGAGGTTTATTGCATAAATCCATACAAACAGTGCCTGAGAAAAATAATTTTGCTTTGCCAAAAGTTTGTACTTTCACTTAGTTATTTTTGTCCTGGGAGCACTTTTAAACACCCTTAACAAAGCTTTCAGGGCTCAGAGAAACGTCACAATGACGTTTATCGTGGTGATTATCGATATATAACGCTTCCCTTATGATTGTGACTCACGGCCGGATAAAGCTTAAGTCCGGTCAGAATGGTGTCTTGGAATGAAAACAACAGGGGCTTGTTTCTTAACAGTCGAGTTTGTACCGGATAGACATCAATCTCGGTTTTATGTAAAAGCTCGGTTTGTTATTAATTCTTTCATCCACAAGCAGTTTGTCAGCTAAGTACATGTATTCAAACGTGCAACTTTTGTATTCACGGCTTTTGTTCTTTGCTGTTCTCGTTGCAGTCCTCGTTTCATAAGCTCTCTATTTAAGCAGTCACGTGCACTAACAATTTGTTGTCAAAAAAGACAACAGTTAATCTACCTAAATCCATTGACCTTATGGAACGCCTAGCTGCGACTTTAAATATCTGGCTACTTACTGTACTGTAGCGCTCGGGTCCCTTTTGCTTAAACTGAGCCGGTTAAATATTTAACCCTTAAACAGTCAAGCCTTTGGCCAAACATATATGGTTGAGAGGGACTTTCGTTGAACCCCTACCCCATGATTTCCAATATGCTTTGTCCGTTTGGGTTCAAACTTGGTATTATTGTTAATTAGTTTATGGCCTTTCAATAAGTATTGGTTAAGTGCTAATTAGTCCGTTGCCATGATTACAAGAGCCGATAGAATGACGTAATTTTGCTGAAATTCCTTGTTTTTAGGATTTTTTAATTGGGGAAATCTCAAAAATCCTTCATAAAATTTCAAAAAAATCGAGGGAGTTTTACCGAAATCCTTTACCCTTGACCGTCTAAGGGTTAAGACATGTTCTGGTTTTAACCCTAAGGGGACCAATCTGACCCATAGTTTTGGGATTAAACAGACTTTTGCCTTAAAAAATCTAATTAGTATTTTATACGAACTGTATAAATCTTTCTTTTGAGAAGAGATATTGATGATTGAATGTTCGCATTACCAAGAGAGCCTGCATTTGAGCAACCCAGACAATAGCTCTATTTTTGATTGGCTTTCAAAACATTTAGCGCTAATTGTTTAGTCTGATTAGTCAGTCTTTCATGACGCCAAAAAAAAAGGTGATTCCTGATTTTTCGCTGTAACATATTTCCGCTCAAGTTATGAAAGAATTAAATGTGGGTATATTCAAACTTAAGTTTGTCGCAATTCGCCACCAATTTCATCTCGTATGAATCCGCCTTATGAGCGCTTCTAAACCTCTAGTACTTGGACTGAGAACATTACCATGATGAAAGCGTCTTACAATTACTGAGAGGAGCCTATTTTGTGTCTAGATGAGCTTAAAAGTTGTATCATTTCTTACCTGTCTTTGGCAAAGGCATAGGCCCCAGGCCACCTGTTGGATCTCATCACGGCAATGGAATAACGAGGCAACAGTTCAGAGGACAAGGAGGGAGTCCACGCCGGCATTCCGTTTACGTCTGCGAGAAGAAAAGTATACAGAGAGAATGACCTTCTGGTAATGTTCAGGAAGACCATTATAATAAAGACGGTAGCGATGATGTTTCTGATGGCAACGGCGATGCTATCAAAATAATCAGACTCGTAACATGGTACATTCTTTCCCGCTGATTCCTAAATATTTAAGAAAATTTTGATCCTTGATACAACATTTTGATCCCATTATTACTTAACTTTCGTCACATTTATTGTTATACGAAATAGAAGACGTAGCATACTATCCCGTAAGACTATTTATTAGCCGGCATATTATGTGTTTCAGACTATATACATACATATAAATACTATGAAATAAAAACTCACCGAACTAATTTGAATTTAGAGAAGAAACTACAGCGCATATTTTAGATTTAGAACCGTTAGTAGGGATGCTTTAGAGCAACCTTAATGTGCCTAAATTCCTTGCAGTTACTTGTTTTATTATTCAAATACACACCAACATACAATTGTTGCCAATACGTTCCGTTTGAAACCTCTCTAGTAACTTGCAAAAACATACAACATCGTGAATCACTAATTTATTAAACAAGTACAATAATGAAAGACATTTAACACTCATATCGCACATACCAGCTACGGAATGATGTCTGTAAGTGTGTAGCTTTTTCAGTATTTTCAGTTCTCCTTTACTTAGCTGAGCAATGTTTGAAACGTGTATAATTTTTGTGGTAAGTGTTCATGTTATGTACAGAAACTGTACGATGTACTGGTTTGTTTGACACATATAAGTTTTCAGTCTAGTCCTTCGCATAGAGAAGAGTTTTGTAGTTTGTGCTAAGGGTTCGATGTCACATATAGGTCGAATTTATCAACTGTGCCGTGAGCATTCTTGAAATGAAGAAACTGAACATCAAAACAGAAATCTGGTAATGCAGCTGCCAGATCTGCTTCTTCCGGCAACAAATCTGTAGACGTGTCATCTTCTAGTGAAGGCTGCTATCGCTCAGTTTCCTCACTAGATGTACGACCAGAACCAGACGACTCATCTCACTCCTCAAATCTATTTACTAGGTTGTATCGATTAACCCGCTGCTCCTCAGGATGGCTTCATTTACATCAACTTTTCTTACGATTCAAAGGGGGAGTTGTTGTTATCGGAAGCATAGCAAGATACACAAGGTGGTCTGCCTCTGATTGCTTCAACCACTGCAACGTAACATGTTGTCGTGAAAGTTTTCGCCGTTGTGATGTACATCTTGTAAAATAACTGCAAGGAAGAATGGATCTATATACTTTCTGTAATTGTGCTTGAGTGCTACTATATCGCCTGGTTAATATAGATCTGAATATCCCGCAAATTTAGCACGATGGTAGGTTACTTTTCTTTTTTCTTGCAGCTCGTTCAGCAGGTCAATTTGCTTTGGGTAGACTCGCTTCTTGTGTTCCTGCTAAGGGAAAGTCTCCCTATGGCCAAGTACCACGTCTCCCTTTCGTCTTTCCTCTTGTTCTCTGTTGTCAAACATTCCGACCAAACTCTTTCGTAAAACTTTGCAAATCTTTTCTTTCTCTGCTCCTATGCTTCTTGCCTACTTGCGGGTTAACCTGTCCACGGATTTGTTTCCTTTTTATGTGAGAAATTTTCAGCATTCTGGTGCCTTTAACCCCAGCTTAGGTGGTGTATGACTTTGTGGACCAGTGAAGAAAATGAACGAAGGGTGACATAGTTTTTCAATGGACATCAAGCATGCAACTTGGCCTTAAAGAGGCATAATCTATTATGTTTGGAGTAGGTTGTATTAATCATAAGCACTAAGGCTGGTTTGATGAAAACGACAGAAAGATCTCTGAACTACTGAGAAAAAATGCACAAAGCGTACATATTAGACAAAACCTCAGCTTCCCTAACGTTTTGGTTCATCAATGCAAAATACACTGTATAGAAAAAACGCCGCAATATGAAATACACATAGTAAAAAAAAAAACATGAGAGTTACAGTGACAATCATTGCGGAATATCTCTTCTCTCCATCACAGGAAAGATTCTAGCATACATAGTCCTGAACAGAATGCTAAAGGACATTGTTGACTCCATACATCCCGAGTAACAGTGAGAGTTTAGAGCTGGCAGAGGAAACGCAGATCTATATGATCTTTGCCATGAGGCAGATTCACAAATAATGCAGAAAACAGAACCAGGATCAATAACAGTGTTCATCGATCTTACGAAGGCATTTGACGCCGTAAATAGCGATAGCCTTTGGACAATTCTACAAAGACATAATTGTACCAAAAACTTGTTTTGATCATAAGACATTTCCATGAGGGAACTGCTTGCAAGAGAATATGAGTGTTTAAAGTTATCAGACCCATTTCCTGTCAACAATGGAACTAAACAAGGCTGTGTGCTCGCATCAACCCTCTTCTCCATCCCGCTCTCCTACATGCAACTGGATGCCTTCAAGGACGTGGATAAAGGCGTGTACACACAGTTTCAAACTGACGGTGGCCTATTCAACCTTAAATGCCTACACTCCCGTACGAAAACCCTATACATGCTCATTCGTGATCTTTATGCAGATGACTGCGCTCTGGTTGCTTATAACCTTGAAAACATTCAGCAAATAACAAACACGTTCACTTGTGCAGCACAAAAGTTTGGACTCACTATCAGTGTAAAAGGACCGACGTCCTGTACCAACCTTTGCCAATGAATCTCCACTTTGATCCAGTTGTCACTGTCACTAACGCACCTCTCAAGTCTATTGACAAATTCTGATACTTTGGTAGCATTCTTTTAAACTCGTATAGCACATCGTATAGCTAAAGCGTGTGGTTCCTTTGGGAGGCTAAAGCAAAGACTGTGGGACGTACAAAATGTCAAACTGTGCACCAAAATTAACGTGTTCAAGGCAGCAGTCCTAACAACCCTTTTCTATGGATGTGAAACTTGGACAACCTATCATCGACATGCTAGACTCGTCAAACAGTTCCAGCTACGTTGTCTGCACCCCACATGTGGTATCAAGTGGCAGGATGAGGTGTTCATCTTGAAGTAGTACATTAATGTGATACCCCTAGCGTTGAAAGCCATATTATCAAGGCACAACTCCGCTGATATGGCCACCTTGCAGAACCAAAGGATACCTAAGGATTCCTCTTTGGTCAGCTACAGAATAGGAAAAGAATGGTTGGAAGACCAAGGCTGAGATGCAAAGATGAATGAGGAATATGCCCTGATACCAGGGAAATGACTGCTCAAGAGCGCAGAAGGTGGCATGGTGTTTACAGTGAAAGAGTGAGCACATTCAAGGAGAAAAGGACGATCAATCTCAAAGATTACAGGACAAAATGGTTGGCCCAGTCATTGATCTTAGGATATTTGTGTGTCGTCATCATCGAGACCCAATCATCAGGGCGGACGAGAGCTCTCATTCCTGCAAAGAAATGTTTTACATCCAGTGTTGAGAAGTTTCAAAATGACATATGCTCTCGAATGTTGTCCAGCCCATCACTGATAACCTTTATCCTATCGAAAGACTTTAGAAGCATGGAAAAAGAATCTCGAGAAGCTTGGTGAAAGCAAGATTTGGGCCTTGGGGGCTTCTCCAGTGTTCAAATAAAGATACACTGGCAGCATCATATTTCATGTTTTTGAAATATTCTTTGACACTTTGAACTTGATAACCATCAGGTTACAATCAAGTGCACACGTACATATGACAACAGTCGGAAGTGCAGCGGAAATAAAAATCAGAAGACGTTTATAATGTAAAACAGTTGTTGCAGTGAGCAAGTGGAATACTGCTCGCATATTGTTTACTATTTTGAAAAGCTTGAGGTTCGTCATAAAACATTGCAAAGTTCACGAAGTGTATTTATTTCAGTTTAACATCGATTAAATTGATATCTGAACAGACATAAACTATAATTGGAAGCTCAAAAAAATAGCAAAACAGTTTATACCATTCATCAGCATGAAATCCATGCAAGCTCCACTGAACCCATGCAAATAAACTATGAGTTCATGTTTCCTGACTGTCGAGAGGAAAAGGGCAAACACAGAAGTCCGATGAAGGAGCAGCAATTGAAATTTTCTGGGCTAATTTGCAGTGCAATTGGTAAAGAAAGTTACCTAGAAAACAGCTATCCGATCTCGTGGTTAGAAGCAAAGGCCACTTATGTGTGACGTACGTGATGGAATACTCGACACTCCAAACTAGAAATTCACGTCCGGTTTGGGAATCACCCCAGCACAGCTTTCTGCTTTCGTCTCTAGCACGAAAAGCGAAGTTCATTGATAAGTACCACAAAAGTGTACGTTGTAAAGTGAGTGGGTCTTTGTCACTAAATTCGCCTGACTCAAAACGCTTTTCTTCTTCTTGGTCTGCTAATTCGCGAGTCGCATTTGGGTTGTTGCCTTTGCCCTGCTTCACAAGGTTTTTTCTTTTTGCTATCAACACTTCTCTCGACGGGAAAACTCATCATCTTCGAGGATGTTGAAAGGAAGCTTCTTTTCTTTTTGGATACTTTTTTGGAATCTGCTAAGGCTCTCTGGTTCGAACTCGCCGCCATCTTGTCTGCGGATGTCGCGGAAGAAAAGGCAGAGAAACTTGTTAAGCTCTTTGGCATGTATGTTGTTTACATCAAATTTTCCGCTTTTTTTCTCGTTGCAGAATGTTTCAAATTTTTTCCAATCATTTTGTGTCTTTGTGACTGTCTTTTTTGACTATTCACTGAAAATGAACTCGTCGATTTCTTGACTTGAATTTGCAGACAAAATAGATTGTTTTTCTTCCTCTTCCTACTTCGCGATTAAAATTAAACACAGTTTCAGAGTTTGGCAATTCTTCTTCGTCGCTGCTGTCAATTGTGTTATCACCGTACTGCTGAAATTTAAACAAAAAAATTTTGTCCCATCTGATTGCTAAAGGAAAATGAAAATTACAGAAAAAACAGAGAGAGAGAGAGAGA
>JAOBBB020189449.1:0-11957 GCA_025331005.2 Zoanthus gigantus
AGTAGAAATAGTATTTTAAGTGACTCTACCCTATCCTTCAACTCAGGAGACCCTTTTCCTGTTGTTGTTCTAGATATATCTAAACTTTAGGAATATATACCTTACTGTAAAAAGGAAAAGGGAATAAGCACATTCCATCGCCTACAAACAGAATTTTCGGCAAAACTCGATCAAATTCCCAAATCAAAAATCTAAGATTTTAAAAACCATTAACGATTTCAATGGTTTTCCTTTATAATATAACAGTATTTCCCTTAAAAGATTAGTAAAAATCAATAAAAAAAAAAACAGGACTAAAAGATTGAATGTTTAAAATCTGACCTGAACAGTGCCAAAATTAATGTTTTAAAAGTGCACTCATTCGAAACATTTTTAAAGAACATGAGAGCTTGTCCCTTTTTAACCCAAAGTTTTGATATATTATATATTTTTTATAATTATCTAATATATTTATCAACATTTTTAGTTTTTTTTTCTAAATGCAATAATTATGACGTTATGGACGATCGTTGTGAATATGTATTAAGGAATTTTAGCAAACGGAAAGAGAAGTTTGACAAAAAAAAACATTCGAGGATTCAATGAGATTTGTTAATTGTGATCTGTGGGAAACCGGTGCACTAAGCTATCGGGCTTTCAGTACATGTTCATTCAAATTGCCCAACCCTGAATGGGGGGCTTATGATCAAATATTCCACGCTCTGAAGACATGTTGTCTCAAATGCCTAACATAAACCAAATCTCTGCAATTAATATCCGTCTATTGCGTGTGGTCACTATTCAGTTTTAACAGCTCCGAATATATCTATTTAGATCGGTATATACTTCTTTATTCTATTCCAAATAACCTATAAATAACTAGTCCAAGTCACCACATACCATCATCCATAATTCTTATGATGGCAACAGATTTTGTTGAAATTTGTAAAATTATGCAACAACATGAAAAGTGAGGGAACGGCGTAGAAATAATTGTTAAAGGACTCCTGAAGGCTAAAGTTTTAGAAGTGGGTGGCGACAGACAGATGAGTATAAAACTGATGATGAATACCCTGACACTAAACCTTGACTCTAAAACCTAATAAATGAAATAACACTTTAAACAATAAAATCTTACTCACCAGTAAGTTTCAAGCTTGGATCAGGAAGCAAAGCAATAATATTTATAGTGTGTCTAACCCTGTCCAAGATTTTAAACAGTCGAGAGTCAGGAAATGGGACAACTTTGTCATCAGAACCTGAACAATCCACAAAAATCTGCAGTAGCAATATCAAGTATTAGTACGGCCAACCAGTAGGTGTTGCAAGTCCTACATTAATAATAATCAACTGCATACTCTGCAGGTCTATTTTTAATTGGTCTTAAGAATTAACATTTGTTGACTGCATGATTTCTTTTTTTGTCCAAGTACAAGCGATATTCCACAACCAATTCAACATCTGGGCCTCATAGACACTAAAGTAATAGTCCACTCGGCCTATGACTTTAAAGCTTACCGACCATCGTATCCTTTTAAACGAGGTCTAACTGCTGTATTTAAAAGAATTCCTTGGGTACGGCTGTGGTGAAATGTACAAGTTTTATCTATCATAAGCTAAAGCCTTATAGACTTTTTAATCAAATAGGGCAACGGCTTTAAGAACAACCAAAGTCACGATTATAAAAATATCTTTATCACCAACACTTCTTCAATCCTGTAAATAGTTCAATATTTAACTTTGAGGAAGTCTAATAGTAAGAAAATTTCAAACGTGGACTAGGACATACTACTCAATGATATAAATATATGATATCAATGAACTAAAGTATCACTAACATTTCACATACGAACCGATCATCTTCATTAACTGCAGTACCATTACCACCCATTTTTCTTCAATAAAGTCATTGCTTTATCGACAATTTTAATGAAAACTTTAATTAATAAAGAACCTTCGTTCACTGTAAAAAAAATCCGCTTTTGCGATTGGTCAAAATCGATCACGTAATTTCGGTTTATCTGTCACTAACTGGCATGACCGTGTGGTTATAAAATCTTAACCATATGCCCATGTAAAATTGTGTTTAGTATACAGTTACTGGTATCCTCAACTTTATGTGCAAGATTTCTTGTTCTCTATAACAAATGTTTGTTTAGACACTGAAGTATGATTTTGAGCATATCGTCTATTTTATGGTAAAGTAGAAGCGTAACGTTTGTGGGATGTGTGCAGCGCAGTTATATCGTCTATTTTATAGCAGTTATTACAAAATAGCACTCGTCTCGCCCAAAATTAGGACAATGTCGAACAAGAAAGAAAAATTAAATTTGATTAGTAGAATTTTAAACTTAAAGTATAGTTTTAATTATCTTTCAAACCTGATTGGACTTCGAAAAACCTTCACTCTTCATAGTCTTGTTGGGATTTTCCAGGATCTTAAATTCACCAAAAGCTCCCTCTAACAACACGAGTCTCACGTGCTCTGATGACAAATCTAGCTTCTAGAAAAAAAATGAGTAAATTGAGGCTAAATTAAGAAACAATTGCCTAGAAAGGCTGCAAATAATATTTCTAATATGCTACAAACTAGCGATTCCCTTTACTTATATACAGTAGTGAAAAGTACTTATATACAGTAAAACTGACCTTTCGGACTGTAGTCCTTCATTGGAGTGAATGTGTGGGAGATAAATAGAGACGTGGTTATATAGTGATGCAAAGATAGATAAAGCGCAATAAGATAAGTATGTAGAAAAACAAAAGGAAATAAAGGTAAATAAAAAAGTGTAAGAAAAAAATATGTTAAAAAGACAAAAGGTTCAGAAATGACAGGTTAATTAAACGTGAAGCGTTCATTATCCCGTTCATTTATCGTTGCTGCCGTTGATGAAAATGCAACAAAATTAGAAATGGAGTAAATAACTGAATTGAAATGGCGAGAGAAAGCTTTAGAAAGATCGTTTTGCGTATCTCATAGAGGTGATCTCTGATGCGGTCACCAAAAGGGAGGCCACTTTCTCCAATATACAGCAGGTTACAGTGAGAGCAATGAAAACAATAAATGTTAGATGCAGTGCAATCAAAATGCTCCGTAATGTTAAAAGTTTACTAGGAGGCATAAAAGCGTTACGAGAAACCACAAAAAAAAGTGAAAATTTCTTTCTGAAGGACAGTGTTTCTTTAACCAAAAAAGTGCGAAGATTGAAAAAAAAAACAAAGAAAAAAGCAGGCATTTACTGAAAATATTCAAAGTACTAAAATCTGAATTAAGTAAATTAAAATTGAGATTAACAATGTGTTTAATAGAGTTGTCAAAGAGGTGAAATGTTATGGTAAACGGAATACGACCATTACCGGGGGTGAGTCTTGGGGGTGAGGGCAGCATTACAATCAATAGAAATGGCCTTGTGCATAGCGCAGTCACCAATAGAAGCCAGGTACTGTCAGATCACTAGGCATCTTAATCACTGGCCATTATCATCATCAGCAAGTATCACCAACATCATCATAACCTGCCATCACCAACATCATCTTAACCTGCCATCACCGCCATCATTATAACCTGCCATCACCACCATCATTATAACCTGCCATCACCGCCATCATTATAACCTGCCATCATCACCATCATTATAACCTGCCATCACCAACATCATCATAACCTGCCATCACCGCCATCATTATAACCTGCCATCACCAACATCATTATAACCTGCCATCACTGCCATCATTATAACCTGCCATCACCGCCATCATTATAACCTGCCATCACTGCCATCATTATAACCTGCCATCACTGCCATCATTATAACCTGCCATCACTGCCATCATTATAACCTGCCATCACCGCCATCATTATAACCTGCCATCACCACCATCATTATAACCTGCCATCACCGCAATCATTATAGCCTGCCATCACCGCCATCATTATAGCCTGCCATCACCGCAATCATTATAACCTGCCATCATCACCATCATTATAACCTGCCATCATCATCATCATTATAACCTGCCATCACCGCCATCATTATAACCTGCCATCACCAACATCATCATAACCTGTAATCACCGCCATCATTATAACCTGCCATCACCGCCATCATTATAACCTACCATCATCACCATCATTATAACCTGCCATCACCAACATCATTATAACCTGCCATCACCAACATCATCATAACCTGTAATCACTGCCATCATTATAACCTGCCATCACCGCAATCATTATAACCTGCCATCACTGCCATCATAATAACCTGCCATCACCAACATCATCATAACCTGCCATCACCGCAATCATCACTACTAGCATTATTGTTAACATCAACCACTATCATCTTTAAACACACCCACCCTCATCAACTATTATTATCATCCACCCTCTCTTTCTTCACCCAGTATTATCTTACTACTGGGTACACCATCGTCCATTGATAACACCGTCACCATTAGCCATCATTAATGCCATATTCACCATAAAAGTGGCAAACCGATTACCATTACATTCATCACAGACATGAGCAAAAACAACAACAAAATTTATTTCATGAGGGTGACACGAAACAGTTAAAACTTTTGGACTTCAAAATCTAAACTTTTTTATAATACACACCAAAACAGTTTAAACTACTGTATATAATTTAAATGTAATGATATACACTTAACGTGTGGTCCCAAGGGAAACAGTTAATTTTGTATTCCCGAGAGTTCTGATGTTTCCTGAGACGAATTATTCAGAGCGCGGCCAACAACTGCGCACTGGTATGCCAATCAGGACACATTTGAATTTGATCAGGGGCATATGACCAAGAATCAACCAATCACAGTGCTCGTTTTGTTGATTGAAAGCCTAGGTATATAACAAATAAAATTAAGGCCCTCAAAATCTAAAGTTATTAAAAGTAGTTATTAAAACAATTGAAACTACATCCAAGAAATCCACAAGCCAGTCTTTGGTAATGAAATGTTTCGAAAGTTGTTGAAAACAAGTAATTTTATTATTTCTGAACCAACTATGACAAGACATGAAGATAGTCTCCCTGACTCACCTCTGAGACAAGTTCCTTTAGTTCCTCGATTGTCTTATTAAGATAGCCCCTAAGTCTAATTGGTTCAGAAACCTCTCCAGTCAATAAATCAACTTTGTGAACCAGAAGGTTTGTCCCTAATTTGGTGTATACAAAACAAAAAAAAAACATTTAGATCAAGGAAGGTAAAAAAAAAAAAGAATGTTCAGAATATGATAACATGCTGCCATTCAAAATATACTGCCTTGATATGTAATATCTGGTTTGATAGGCAAGTTGCCCAGCGACTAAATAAATGGGGGAAATATTAACTTGCTCTAATACTGTATGATTTCAGTCAAGTCCAACAAGCATAAGGATTTAAAGCTTTTACCATCTCGATTTGCTTTTACTATTCTTGATTATCTAATGTGGAGCCTCGCCTGTTTTTTTAGCAATGTTGTACTGATGATGTGTATCATGTCCAAAAATGTTGTTCACTCAACTAGCATAAAAAAAACAACCTTTCTGGTTAAAGAAAAATGTTGTTTATAAAGACTAGCTGTCTAATGTGGAAAACTCGTCAATTTTGTTTATTATTTTTTATGAAGAACTATATATAATTATTCAACAACAATAAACACCAGATCATTTTCTATACTAGTTGTTACCAAAGGTAAAGGGAATGCTATCGAGCTATAACCATGTATAAAATACTTATAATTGAAAACGCATAACTTTATTAAGGGAATAAAACAGTATCGCACGTGCTGCTAGACAATAATATAAAAC
The DNA here is from genome assembly GCA_025331005.2 of Zoanthus gigantus. NCBI lineage: Eukaryota > Metazoa > Cnidaria > Anthozoa > Zoantharia > Zoanthidae > Zoanthus > Zoanthus gigantus. Next base: position 5,787 of record JAOBBB020189449.1, read on the forward strand.
GCTATGACGTAGGAGAACACAAGAAAAGTGTAGAGGGAAAACGAGGCAAAGCCGAGTTTTCTCTCTGTTTTTCGAGTGTTCTTCACGTCACAGCGTTTTACATTATTTTTTAGAAACACAAGCGATGTTTTATTTCTTTTAGAAAATAACTTCACTTACATCCTTCTGAAAAACTTTTCTTACGTTGTGTGACGTCATTCCGTAATTTATGTTCAGTTATATATAATAGATCTAGATTTGAAGTAGCCTGCGTAGCTGGCAGTCTTGTGTGAGAGAAAAGACTGGGGAGAGGTTAGAAAGACCGCCTGCCCAAAAACTAAGCTTTTTCGATTTCTCCGTGTACCAGTGGAAGGGAAAAACTGATTGGCTCTTTGCATTTGGCTTGTCAATCAAAATCAGGTAAATATGCAAGCTGTCTGGTGCAGCAAACTGTGACACTTTTGAATGAACCTATACAATGTATGCTCTGTATCATATTGAGTAAAGACAAGAAGCATAACGAAATTGATAAAATAAAATTTTCAAAAACTAAAAGTAAAACACAGCAACTGAAAAGTGAATCATTGTCTGTTGAATATAAATGAACACACAAAACCTGTTTGCAAGACAAAAATCATTTAGACTATAATAAATAAACAGTGTGCAGTTAGCGAAGTTGAGATCGTTTCAAATTTAACTGACGAAGAAATAATTATAGAATTTGTTGTCGAAGCGCCACCTCACTTTCTTTTTGCTTCCGCAAATAAATAGCAATCGAAAACTTAACTAAAACCTTTAAAACTTTAAATATTTTATGCTCAGACTTCTTCAGTCGTACGTCATAGTCATCAGTAAATTCTGAAGATATCATTTTTGGAAGCCTTTGTTTTGTGACGTTCGAAAATAGGAACTTAATAAATGAAACTTGTAATTGAATATGCATAACGTTATGAGCGAGCGCTTTCATTAAATAAGAGTTTCAAGAGAAAACGTAAATGGGACTTATATTATAATGTGATGTGGAGGGACCCAGGGGCAGCGAGGTCGGAAGGAAAACATACGGAATCCACTCCAAAATCGAGTGGTCAAGAATATATGGCTAATTGAAAAGTTAATTGATTATAATACTCTGATAATATTTTCTACTCTTTTTAAATGGCTGTCAAGCATTTCGCCACGTCATTCTTGTACCTCCAGGTGCATAGGAAGGGAACTGATCCTCGAGGTTTCTTGTCTCTAACAACAGATCGAAATTATACGTTGATCTTGCGTTTCCTCCGAGCAGTTCTCCCATTGGTGTTTTCTAAAACAACAAAAACTTAGATTATATAAGTAACCAGATAGCTGGTTTTAAGTTCTTAATAGCATACACTCTGATGATGGACTAATGGTTCGAAACGTTCAGTTTGTTAATATATCAAAATAATTTTTACTTATCTTAAGTGAAGTTAGTCGGATTAGGAAGCTAAAACTGGAAAATAAATGCTGCAGTATCTTTTTTTACTGTCCAATGTCTTATCCTTTTGAGATTGGTGCTGACTATGCATACAAAACTAAATCTTCGTAAGAACCAAACAGTCGATGGGGCAATTGCTTATCTACGGTAGCGTTTTACAGGTTAGCTACCAACCAGCACAGCCACTTAATATACTAACTTCGAAGGTGTAAAGCTCAGACAACGACGGAACCTTGAGGTTAGATGGCAATCTATTACACCGACAATCCAACCATTTTGAAACTGGTGAAGAACCTCAAAGGATTACCAAAGTAATCAGCTTTAGCAGTGATTAAGAGGAGAAGTATGACTGAATGAAATCTAATAAGTCTCTGTAGCCCGAAGGCAGTAAACAGAAAGTTATTACTACTAACCTCTTGATCATCGTAGGATAACTCAATCAACTCGTTGTATTCATCGTATTTAACCAGACGACAGCGCTCTGGAGGGACTGAGTTTTCGATATTAAAAAGCTAGAAGTTGGAAAAGATGATACTCAGCAAGCAAACAAAATATAACAAAACAGTTTGTGCTAATTCATAATTCAATATGCATTAACAATAATTTTCTTAAACGCTGTTTTTGAAAATGGTGTTACAGCCTGATAGTACACCTATTTAAGAACAGCTCATTTAGTCATCGTGTTCAGTCACCATGGAACCCTAGTACTTTTTGTTTTCATTATTAATATTATTTATTAAATAACAAATTACGAAAAAAAAATTCTGTAAAAGGTTTTCTTTTCCCGAGCTTGATAATTGAGAGTTACACCTATATACTCATGTCGCTATAACACGGAAGAATCTATTACTCTTTGCGGACTATATAGGCTCTTTATAAATCTAGAATGAGCGGCGTTTCCTTTGACCACGGTAGTCGGGCCACATTGTTACAGTTGCCTCAGTTTATAAGATCAGAAAAAATCTTAATCGTTTTGTGTATAGGGGTTTCTAGAGGCAAAAAACATTTTAAAATCTATTTGTTTGTTTTACGATAATTCGTACTGGTTGTTTTTCCCAATTACGGAGACTTTGTATAGTGCCTCAAAGGAAGTTTCCACTTTCACAATAATTTAACACTTTGATTATTTCTTACTCTACGGGCAATGTCAACAGCTTGCTCCAATGTTTCATCCTTGTGGACTTCTAGTTTCCTCTCCAAATACTTCTTCAATAAAGGATGATGATAAAACACCTTAATCTGGAAAGAATAAAATCAGTTTCAAACAACTCTGCTGCCAGTAGTGTTTTAAAAGCAATTACAAACTTATGGGCCTAAAAAGTTTCAAAAGCATGGAAATGCTGAAAAATATCTCAGTAAAACAGTTAAACAGGATGAACATTTGCATATATTTTTCCACTGGGGTGGCCCGTGGGGTGGCCCGATTCAGTTTAAAGTTTAAGGTTGACTGAAAGTCCGTTTTTGTTTAATAAAGCAGTTTTTGTAAAAAAAAACTTTGACTGGCCTGGCCACACCAGTATGATGCGAGCTTAAGCTTATCTCGGTAAACTGAACCAGCCCGTTTCGAATAAATAGTCTTTTAGGTTGATTTGAGGTCATTTTATGTGTCGTGATTTTGTCCATATGTTTCTTGTTCTAATACTGAGCGAGCGTATGTGTGCATGCAGCGAAGTGGCTTTCTTGCATCAAAAATTAAGTAAACAACCCATATATGAATTGGTCAAGTGGCTTGAGTTACAAGTTGTGGCTTTTTCCAAGTTTTGTGTTGTCGGCAATAGAAGAATTGCAAAATCATTGCTTGCGAATTGCACATTCGCATCATCAGTATAAAATAGCTTGATACTTGTAATTCATATGATTGATGCTGTTATGAATGACCTTTGCACGCAATTTAAGTAACTGCGAAAGAAATAGCGGCGATGGTCATTCAGATGGGGACTGGTAAAATGTCGGGTAGAATTATTAAGCTACTAGTACAAATGTGAAATAATTCTCTGAAAATTTTCTTTTATTACAAAGCCGTTATGTAAGCAATCTGCGATAGACAACCGGTCAAAAATTTAGGTTTGACTCTTTTGTAATTACTTGATTGGCGTACATAATTGCGTCATCGTTCAGAACAACGTTCCTAATTTACTTGAGACATTGTCAGCAATAAGAGTATTTCACCAAAAACAACTGCTTCTATGATACTTGTTAAACAAACTCCTTTAAATCTTAATTTTAGAACACAAAGAAATGAGTCACTCACTTTACAACTATTTCGCTCAATTTCTTTTCTCTTTTTTTCCATTTCTTCGTAATTCTTTATCTCCTTTGCTAGTTTGCAAATATGTGGAGGCATTTCACGAAACTCCACAAACTGCGTGTCACTGCCAGCTCGTTGCTTGCGGTACATTAACATGTAGGCATTTGTAGAACTGTGAAACATTAAAGTCTACATATTACCAATGTCATTTACATTGCACTACATCTTTGAAAAGTTGGTGATTGATATAATCTAATAATTATAGTCTATAACTAATTCTAATTTTAATGATACAAACAAACAAAAAATAAAAATAATAGTAATCCAAGGAGCAAAGATTAAAGAATACAAAAAGACGGCATTGATAAACATCCTACACAAGAGACCATCAAGACTGAGAGATGGCATGGTCCCTTTCTATTTTCAGAGTGAAAAGACGAAGAACATAGTAAAAATGCATGTTTTGCTTGGAAGGGCATGATTGGTGCAGTTGCAAGATCTCTGCTTTCCAACCACAAGAACACCAGTTCGATCCCGGCTCTGCCGAGATTTGAATATTTGTGTGGCCTTCTTTTCTGCCTAAGATAATTCAGCTTTCCATCCTTCCGGGGCAGGTAAATGAGTATCAGTGTCTGCTGGGAGTTAACCTGTGATGGATTATTAGTGTAGTAGATAGATCATTAAAGTCCGAGCCCTAGAGACTGCAATCTAGAGATTCTTTCAATAATCTATCAACCTCATACTATGGGGAACAAATTGAATTACTGATGAGAAAAGGCGTCTTTCCTTATGACTGGTTCGACAGCTTTGAGAAACTTTGCAACAGAACTACCACCTAAGGAAGCTTTTTATTCAAATCTTACAGACGAACACATTTCAGACGCTGACTATGCTCGGGCACACATCCGAAACGTCAGTAAGTATTCTCTCTTTTTTACGGTGTAGAATTTACATTTTTATTACTAAATTCTTACATATCCTAAGACGTTGATGGTAGATGAAGGTCCAGAGTTCAAGGAAGCAGTAAGTAGATTCATGGAAGAGAATGATGTTCGTATCCAACGAGGTGAACCTGGAAACCATAGAGCTCAAGCCTTTGCGGAAAGGGCAAACAGAACCATAGCTGAAAGGTTGTATAGCCATCAATACGCGCAAGAGATGTTGATGGGAGAGTTTCATTCTTGCAAATGAAACTTCTACTGAAGCTGTGGATGAAGATGAAGTTAACGTCAGACATGTTAGATACAGGAGACCAGTAGGTTTAGATGAAGTGAGATTACCTCCAGGATTTATGATGAGATATCTATTAAGTCCAGGAGAAGATGAGGGGGAGAACAGGCGTCGTGCAACAGATCCCATCTGGAATATTCAAGTGTTTGATATAGATTGCACTGTTTTCATACCTGACCAACCTGTATTGTATTATCTGTCTCAAGGAGCTCCGAGAAGGAACTTTGTTAGAGAGGAACTTCAAGTTGTTCCCGTAGATACAGAGCTGCCTCCAGATCATGTCTTGATAAGATAATGTCCACGTGCAAGAGTGTGTATGTTATCCTCTAGGATAAAACGCTTATCATCCTCATGAGACAGCGACGTTTTGTTTATTCTCTCCGAGTAAACATCATGCTTGTGGGAACGTATGACGTTCATCTCCCTCATCTGAGGTCTGCGGTTTTAAAGGCAATCGAGGTAGTCATTGAAGGTTATATTATTCTTGATCACAGCTTTCTTGATATCCATGCACTTCATTACCTCAAAACCTTGATCCATCTTAAAGGCAGAGAGTTTAGCTCTTAAACCAACAAACTGTATAATCTGTTGACCTCCAGCCTCATCCTTGAACATGCAAATTACCTTTTTGTTAATGCCAGTTGGAATGCCAGATGCATGGTCAGGTGAGAAGTTGCTGGTGTCAAACTTGTCATGTACATCAGGAGAGATGTCTTTGTAAAAGTCATCCGTTTCTTTCTCATATATAAGACTGTCTGTGTCAGTGAATAGAAGCTTAGCTCTATCACCATACATCGGTTTGATGTACTCATAGTGAAACTTATACATTAACGTCTTACTGAGATCAAGTACTGTCATTCCTACATAGACTGGCTTATTCACTACAAACTTGGTCTTACCCATGTGAATCGCTGCGAGGTTCTCACAGAAGATGTTATTGTGATGGAAGTTTGGCATACAAATGAGCTTGCGAGCCTGCTTCTCATTAGTCACCAATTTCACATCAACATAGTTCCTCACGTTTTCCATGTGCACGTACCAAGATGGGCCCTAGTTACGCAAATTTGTTTGTTGGCTATATCGGGCATTTTATATTCCAACAATATACCGGAGCGAAACCTGAGTTTTTTGGCCGCTATATTGACGACTGTATCGGTGCTACTTCTTGTTCTCGTGTTGAATTAGATTCATTTATTTCTTACGTTAATTCTTTTCACCCTGCCTTAGAATTCACTTGGGACATCAGCGATAAGTCTGT
>JAOBBB020189537.1:0-11951 GCA_025331005.2 Zoanthus gigantus
TGGGAGCTAACCTGTGATGGATTAGTGTCCCATCCAGGGGGAGTCAAAGACTCTCATCCGCTTAACACTACAGAAACGGGAGATAAGTGCCTGCTCCATGGACCACTAGGCTCATAAAGGATTTAGCATCAGCACTTGTGTCAGTCACAAAATGTCGCAAGCTTTTTTGCATTTTTGTTGCCATTTACATTGAAAATGAATTAATTATTGCATCATTTTGGTAAAAATTTTCTTCAATTAATTTTCAAACAATTGTTGTTATAGAGTACCATTTTTTGGAATTGCAGCTTTTTCAAAAATCAAAACAAGCACTGCAGTGTCATTGTTGTACGTAACTCAGCCGATTAATAATATTGTATAAACAAGACCAATAAACATTAATCCATTGGTGTATTAATTTTATGAATTTGAACACACAGCATCCTTTTGCTCACCATGTATTTTGCTGTTGAGAAACATCCAAGCTCTTGGCAAAGACAGAGAAGGAACTGAAGATGAACCCAGAATTGCAGTGACCCTCCAAGATTCCATCAGCCTCCTTAGGAAATCAGACTGGCCTGTTATTACCATAGCAACATCATCATCTCCAAACGATATCTCAAATGATATATTTTCTTGTTTTCTACACAAGATTACTTTGGAAACACCATCAGAAAAGGAAAGATGTGAACTACTCATGAGTCTGACAAATTTGGTAAAATTAGGCAATGATGTATCAGTCAAACAGTTGTCCAGAAAAACTGCTGGCTTTGTCCTCGGCGATTTTGTCACATTGTTGTGTTCTGCTGCGCGTGTGGCTGCAGAGAAAGCCCTGGAATATTGTATGAGTGAAAGATGTTTGAAGCAACCTGTTCAAGGAAGAGCAGAATGTGGTCCCGAAAAACTAGCGTGCAGGTATGCAGGTTTAAGATAAAATACCGGTAATAAAAATTTGTATATGGTCAAAATAGTAGTAATTTTAATTACTAATTAAATAATGTAAGTAATAAGAAAAAAATTGATTTTTACAACAAATAATGTTTGGGAGTACAACTTTCATCGTCACTTAGGTTAGCTTGTACTGTAATATTAATCTTTGTAAACTTGGTGTTAAGAAAATTAAAGCGCATTGCTTGTGGGATGTGGCTATAAAGATCGATCACCTATCTATACTTGACGTTAAAGAAAGTTAATTTCAAGTACAATGATAATTTGCTGTTGAATTGCTATATTAAGCTGATTTAGAGAATTTTGATGTCTTTATTTTTAACTAAGTTTAACCACATGTAAAATTATAATTTGTTGTTGCTGGACCTCCTTTAGGTCCGTGGAAACTAGTCATTTCTATGTAGAACGTGTTACATTCCACGGACCTAAAGGAGGTTTGTTTATTCGACTTTTGCTTTGTACTAATGAAGTCTCTAAGTCTAGCACTTCGAAAGCCATAAAAAGACAAACATTCAGAACCTGCGTAATATAAAAATCGCATGGTGCTTGGTGGTAAACTTTATTCTGTTGAGAGTTAAACTTAGTTAAAAATAAAGAATAAATAATTGAACACTTGTCGAGTGAAATTGAAATTTACGCATCACTGAAGCCGCTTTCGAAGTGTCTCGTCCCAGTCTATTTTGTATATTAATTTCTTTGACCGATGAAAGACCTCGGGCCGACCTACCGTAGGTCCGTGGAATCTAGTGCTAACCTGTCACATGAGCGGACAGAGTTCTTCAGGAATTGTGATGGTGAAGTGAATCATAGATTTCTATACTCGAACATATTAGTTGTTTTTTCAGCAAAATGGCCTACTCCGTAGCAAGCTATTCTTCGTACTATGGAGTTGTGTATTTTTCGGCGCTTTTTGTGTTACTTTTTGTGGGTAAGTACGGGTCGAGATGATAGTGTTGATTCAACATGGCGGTCGGATTTTGGGATGGCAAAATGATATAATATATTTTTTAACCGACGAATTTTTAATGAAACATTCTCTTCGCAGGACTTTATTACAATCTCTCAGGACTAGGATTTAGGTTTGATATTGGATGGTAAGTAACAGTCCTTTGACATTGATTTTTTGTGTTGAAATCAAAATCTTTATACAGCAGGTCGTACTGTATGATAGTGTGAAATGTATATGTACTATTCTAATATTTATATTTTTGTTCGTCAGTGGTTTTTGCGTTTTACGAATCTCGTTTTAAATGCTCTTATAAACTGCATTTGCTTGACAAAAAGGAATGTCTATGTTGTATGGTATAAAATACTTGGTCAGGCTGGAGCATATGTATCATTCGGTTTTGCCGTTTGTTTGAGAATTTTTAAAGGCTTATTCGTTTTTTATCAATACATTAAATACTTTAATCGTCCATTTAAACGTAGCAACGGGCAAAAATGCATACTATTAAAGTCTATGAATAAATTAAAACAAAACATTAATGAAATTGAAATAAAAATTTGTTTGTTGTTAGGCTAACAATTACTTCCGTTGACGGGGGCGCCTATTTGAGTCATTATTTTTATGGTTTTTATTAATGGAGATAGCTCCAGTGCTTTGTATGTAAATAATTTTATGATGGGTGAAGTTTCTGTACTGGCCTATACTATTATTTAATCGTGCAAATGAACCCTTACCCAGACCCTAACTTCTATAGTAATATACGCGATCAAACTGCATGCATAAATAAGTATGCTACAATATGGAAATTATCCCATATTATATAAGTATGTAGAAAATATTACATGCCCACATATGGATTCAAATTTATATTATTTTTGAGTGTTTACATATCCACAGTACAACATAAATTATAATATTTTGTTTATTGATGAAATACCAAGACACTGATAGTGACAAAGATTTACTTGGCTATACATACAAGTAGTCATGACAACGGTGATATCCTCACATTGTGAAAGATAAAAATGGTACAGGTATCTTCACTGGATACCAAATTGTTATCACTGGAGAAATCCTGGTACGGTATTACATCAGTGTCTATTATTTAATAAAAAGGGTTATTAACAGGAAAGATGATTTTTCATCCTTGAGTAACATCAGAAAGAGCTGTGACTTTTAGTTTTACACTAAAAAAATAATAGAAGGAGAATTAGTATTAAGAAATTTAAAATTATGGTTAATATTACAAGAAAAAAAGTCAGAGAAAAATTTATTATTATTAAATTAATATTATGGAAGGCAAAATTTTATAATTTGGAATCAAAAATGCAATTTAGTGTTGAGTTGAGTGATGAGTTTTCAGAATATCAAAATAGTGTTTGTGATTGAACTATTAACTAGAAAGCTTTTTGCTTTTTTGAAAGTACAGTACAAAAGTGAATGTGTTAATACAACTTCTGTTAATAATTCATTAATAATCTTAGTTTTGTTTTTAAAAATCATAGCTCCAAGCTGAATGCCAGTTTTGAATTTTCAGTACATCCATTCGTGTTTAACTAGGGCAGTTTTACTGTCAACATGACAACAACTAAACAAAAATCAATCCTGCTGCCTCCAGTTTCATGTTTTTGAATGAGACTATGTTTTACTTTGTTTGAGGTCATTTTCACAGATTTATTTCAAGGAAACATTTTGGATGCAAATAGTTAAAACTTAAAAATGACTTTTAATGACAGTGAAAAGCAGTTGACTGATTAAGAGTTGGCTAGTCAAATGAATGTCATCTGTCATACTTTTTCAAGTTTAGGGTATATGGTTCATTCCCTTAGCATTTTTATAATTGTTTCTTAAAAACACCCTTGAAAAACATTCAATGTATCAATAAACATAAAAGGAAAATAAATTGAGTATGCTATTTATATTATTATTAATAATGTTATAATATTTAAATGTTTAAAATTGAGTAAAAAATATGAAATTGTTTTACAAAAACAAATGTTTTTGGTCTAATCGTGAAGATATTGTTTTGGTTTGTCTGTTCAGCATTCATATTATTGATGGTTTTATCATGTCGTGAACAGGAAAATTTAGTAGGCGATGTTTCGGGAGATACTTCTCTCATCATTGGGCTTGGTCTACTTGACCATCATCAGGCAGGGCTCCCACAGGTCATTAAAGTCATTAAAAGTCTTTATTTTGCCTTTTTCAGATTTAAGGCCTTAAAAAGGTCTTAAATTTGCTAGAATTTTTATTTTAGGTCTTAAAAGGCAATAAATATATGTAATGGGAATAAAAGTGAGTTTTTTCTTGCAGCCAAATCTTGGTATAACATTGACATATTCTCTGTATATCAGGAGCAATTTTAACAAGAGGTTCACGTCTTTCACGTTTTTTGACTGCCATTGCATTTACTGGTGCACCACACCACTCTGAATCTGCCATAGCTGATCAGAATGTTTTAGTTGTTATGCAGTTAACGTTTATAGATTTTTGTGAAGGTGTGACCTTGTTTACCATGAAAAGTGTGTTATTTACAAAGTTTGCTATTTCTTTGTTTTGTATTGAAAAGTTGGTCTTAAATTTTTTGACTTTCGGCATTAAAAAGTCTTAAAAAGGTCTTACTGTAAATTTGTTGTGTCCTTATCTGCAGGGACCCTGATCAGGTTATGGTACTACAGTAATACAATTTCGTTTAAAAGGAATCACAGTAGAAAGGGACATTGTTAGGTTATTCCTCTGGAGAACAGGCAGATTTCAAAAGACTTAATTTGTTTGTTTAGTGTTGGTTATAAATTAGCAATGTAAATTGCTTCTTTGAACTTTCTTGTTTTCCAGTGAGGTGTGGAATCTAGGGTTTTTCATACAAACTCATGATCTATATTTTGGGCGATGCTAATTTTAATAATGTTATAATTATGAAGCCACTTGACACTTGCAAAATGTAAAAACCAAAAACAAAGCTTGTCTGTGCTTTATTATTTAAAGGTTTTTGATTTGGTCCTCGGTAGGTTTTGATAAAAATCATCTGTCTTTTGTCCCACTTGCCATTTAGCAAGTTAAAGCTCAATCACCGTCTCAGGGATGTAAATCTAATAACCGGGAGCGGGGCCGGGAAAATTACCCAGTTGTGAGTGTGGTTTTTCCGGCTGTAAAAGCAAGTAGCCACCACAAAAAGGACTTACTCTCCCTCCCCATACCTGCCTAGGATGTCCACATAACAAGTATCTACAGTACCACCTTGCAAGTAATTTTTTTATGTATAATCAGAGGGCTCTTAGAGCCAGCTTATTCATGTAATGGACAATAATATTAAACAGTCTAATAATTAAGTCATAAATTTTTTCCAAATGTTTTAATATTAAATTGTACTACAAAGTAAGGAAAAGGCATTATAGGCAATTTTAAGTTAAAAAAAAAGAAGAAAAAAAAAACAACTAAAATTATAAAAGCTCAGTACGGGCCTCGAACTACGTCCATGCACACGAAAGTCAAAATGTCTACCATGAAGCCATACTCACAGGACACTTTCACTTCTGTCTACGGTCCACAATTTCTGTCCACAAATTTCAGTCTACAACCACTTCCATCGACATTTCACCCCCACGATACTCATTCATTGCTTGCACATGCATGCATGTGAATGAGCTAAAAATGGAAGAGTATCCAGGTAAAATCATTTATTTTGTAATGATCTCTGGAGAAAATTTTTATAAAATCATTTATGAGCTTTAGGCTATCATTCTACTGCCTTTCTCAAACTGAGTAAATTATGCAAAGACAGTGAATATGTATAAAAAACAGTGTACAATAAAACAAGAGATAAAAGGATAAAAGGTAAGAATATGTAGTACAGTAGGAATGCTAATAAGGATTAATTGTTAAAAAGTATAAATTAGTGTCTTGGTAGAGGCCTAGAATTGTTGTCTACATCTTTTGTTACTGCAGTGTGCCATGATTCAAGTACTTTTCTTGTTCTGTAATTCTCCTTTATCAATTATAGGATCATTTTCAAAATCAATAGCATGATTGTGTGTCCAAGTGTGGTTTGCAATGTTGGAGCTGTTATTTTGTATATTTTATAATTCTTGTCTTTGGTCATAGGTTCCTTACCGGGACCTCACCATTCATGTGGGCAGGAATTGGTAATGGTCTAGCCATCTCTTTGTCAGTAGTTGGGGCTGCTTGGTGAGTAGGCATTGACCTATTGTTAACTTAATAAAAGAAACTGTCTAGTATTGTTTAAAAGGAACTTAAAATGCTCTTCAGAACAATCTCATGGGTCCAGTCCTTTATCCCTTAGTCCTTGTCCCTTAACATCTCATGCTGTCTGTTATCCCGTAAAATCCTACGTGGGACTTTAATGGACTTTTCAAAACAAGTTCAAATAACAATTTTCAATCCTGTAGCTCGAGAGTGAGTCCTGCAGAAGGTCATGTTTCTCCTTAAAGTTTTTAACTTGCAGTATGTTTTTGGAAATCGAAATGCATTATACAAAATTGTAAAGATAACTGTACAAATCAAGAAGTCGATATGCGCATTGTATGGTTGAAATAAGTGCTTACAAATGTTCTGTACTTTGAGTACCATTCATCTTTTGTACTGTAGTACTGTAAGTTCAGTGTAGAACAACCCAAAGACTCTTGTTAGTGACTCCAAAAATGACAAAAATTGAACCTAATTTTGAATATTTGTCTGAAAAATACGCTCAGTGTCACAAATGGAATGCAGTGTCAGTGTTTCTATAGAAATAGTTTTACAAGTAGTTAAATTTTTAAATTTTAGACTGTAGTGAATGGAGAAAGAATATTAAAAAAACTGACGTCTTGGACTGTAGTTCTTTGTTGAACTGGCATTCACTCCAACGAAGGACTACAAACCGAAACATTAGTTTTTTAATATTCTTTCTCCATTCACCACAGTGTAAAATTTAAAACTTAAACTACTTGACTGTATAATATACACTCAGATTCATTTTAATTACTCTTAACCCGTTCAGTCCTAGTTGTATTGTTTAATTCTCCCAACTTGAGCCCTTACTTTTTATCTGTCCCCCAATCTATCTTCAGTTATTTTTATTGATCTTTGATTGGTATTTTTTTTATTAATCATCTATAATCTACCAGGGGAATCTTAACAACAGGAGTAAGTATCTTAGGTGGAGGTGTGAAAGCCCCAAGAATCAAGACTAGGAACCTCATCAGGTAAAAATGCCATCATAATGCTCCAGAGATTGCCCCATGTAAGGTAATCCATGACAGACTTGGATTCTGGATTTCATGATGATTACTTCAGATCCCAGGTACTGGATTAAAGATTCCTCATTATTGGATTCTGGATTCCATGATGATTACTCCAGATCCCAGGTACTAGATTCAAGATTCCTCATCATTGGATTCCAGATTCCATGATGAGAACTCCAGATCCCAGGTACTGGATTCAAGATTCCACCTCAGTGGATTTTAGATTCCAAATGGTCTTGTTTCTGGGTTCCAGATTCCTAAACCTGTATTCCAGATTCCAAAGAGTAAGATTCTAGATTCCACAAGCAAATAATTTCTAGGTTCTGGATTCCACAAGCAAATGTTTCCAGGATTCCAGAATCTGGATTATCTTACATGGGGCAACAGAGTTGTCATATCTCCTGTTTTTGTGAAAGATTTAGCATAAAGCAACAAAAAATAAACAAGTGCCGTATACACCACAAAATTGCATTTGTATTGCATTTTCTTCTCAAAACTACAATTTGTTTTGCTGTGGTGGGCCATTTACATTTTAATCTTTAGTAAAATACATGTGTTAATAATGGTATTGCAAGTAATGTTCTCAATGCACAGTAAGACTTTTCAAAATCTTGTGTTTTGTGTTATACAGTGCAGTGTAATTAAGTTAGCATCTACACACTCACTATACAAAACAAACCTAGCGTGGTTTTAAAATATGATTTCAAGGTCATACAATGCCCAATACTGGGCATCAACAGGGCATAGAAAATCAGGTTTTTAACCAAATCAAAAAAATTTGGCAGCAAAATTAATTTTTACAAATTACACAATAGTATTTTAGCAAAAAAAAAATTTGGTACAGGCCATGATATTTCATGGAAAAAATCATTTCTGGGTACGTGTCGGTTCTGTGCTGGCAAGATGACGGAACCAAAAAATGGTTTCCGATAGTGATATGAACAGAATCAGTTGTTTAAATTTGTAAAAAATACAATAATTGCCATTGCAAAGTGTTAACACATTAAACAGGTATAAAATTATGCATATTGCATTTTGTTGTGAAATACCACGTAATTGGCTTTTAAAGAAGTCGGTGTTTTTTATAATAGCTGTAGGTGATAATGTACGTCAGTACCTAATGATACAGTTTTTGTTTTTTCAATACCAGCATCATCTTTTGTGAGGCTGTTGCCATATATGGAATTATCATGTCCATAGTTCTCAGCAACTATATTGAGGTAAAAAGTAATTCTTTAGTTGCTCATATTAAATACAATGTTATTTACTTTAGGCTTTGCAAATTTCAAGCATTACCACTTACTGTAAATCAATAATAAACTAATCTAAATCTGATGGTCAGTGTTTTCAGAAGGGCATGAAATAGAAAAAAATGTGGAATATTATCAGATTTTGTTTTGGAAATCAAAAAAAAATTTTGGCTTGCCAGTTTTGGTTGTTCACCTTCCTGATGGACTCATTTCCATTGCTCATCTTTCATTTTCTGTTCCTTAGCAACAAAAAAGCTGCTGAAATTTCACAAAAAGTTTTCATCCCATTTTTTGACATTCACGTTCATGACCTTTTTTTTACTTTCCACCTCAACTATCTCAAGCCAGTTATAATAGTATTTTTTTTAGTCTCTATGGTGTTGCCTTTTTCCCAGAATCAAGGGTGGGCAACACCTGGCAACGTCTTACTCTCACCCTTCAGGCGACTTATTGAGCGGATCAACATCCTCCAGGTTGCGATCTGTGAAGTCTTTTCGGATGCACTGGGACTATGTTTTTCTGGGTCTTCTGCAGTTTCTTGGGCCAGGGATAACCAAGTTCGTGATGCTGTTAATAGATGATTCAGCCAGTTGAAGCCCCATTTTGATACTGTTTCATTTATTGTATTTCTCTTAAAAGAATGTTTGAGAAACCATGCAGAAAACACTCTTTGGTAAATCTCCTGAACTTCTAAATATCTGCCATTTTCATAAATGGAGGCAGTTCCACTTTAGATCAAAGCTATGTTGTACAGTATCTTGCATTAAATATTTTCCTAAACATGAGAATGTGTTCCTTATTAAAAAGGCACTGAAAAAATAGTATAATTATTTCGATAAAAATGCACAGTGCAAATGATAGCAAATTTGGATTGCTATTTCCCTTTTCTTTTGGCAATCCAAATATTTTTTGGTGAGTAAGCTCCCCAACTAGGCTTTTCGTTTGGCACTTGGCACGTCACTATTTTGTGCCCTGGTTAAACCTCATCAGCTAAATTAGCATAGAGAACAAACAGGCTCAGGTTTCTACACAAGATAATAAAATCAGAAGTCTCAATGAGACGACTCACGGATACTGAGCACAAGAAGTACTACAATTCAAACCCAAACTACAGTATCCTCCACAGGGTTCTTGTTTAATATCGTGTCAAAGAGTGAGATTGTTTTCAGATTTCCTTCTCCTTTGCTCAGTTCGGCTTTCATTATATCTTCAGTCCGGAGTAAAGTGGTTCTTATTATATGCACAATAATTTATGTATGTGACTGTTGCCACGCAACTTAAACAGTTTGGCTAACTAAGCGGCTTTTTAATTTTCAGTGCGAAGTTTAGTCCGTTTTGCCCAAATGCCATACTCATCAACTGCTTCAGCAGTTTGAGAATCTTTGAATTGTGAAATTGACATGTCGACAACAGTTAACCCTTTCCAATTAACTTTCAACAAACTAATATTTGAAATGGACACGTACTTTGTGAAGCAGCGTTGTGTCCTGGATCGAGTACAATATTTAACGAATAGGAAGCATGGTTTTCAGTTCAACGCTATATACCATTACTAAAAAACCACTTTTGTGCATTGTGAAGTCGTCATGACGAAGAATAAGAAGAGATGAAGTTTATCATTGAGCAATTCAAGAAAAACGTAGAGGATTGGAAAGCGCAACAACAACAATACAACAACATTGCTTGCGCAATGAATTTTGTGCCACGAAAGTTTTGAGAAAGCCAAGCTGACTGGTTTGGAAAACGAGGGATTTCGTGGCACATCAGTGTCACCATTTGACAATCACAAAGCAGAAGCCTAAAGATGTTGACGCTGGTACATCTGTTCCAAGAGAGCAATCAAGACAGTAATTATGTGCTGGCTATCACAGATGACGTCATCTACCAATTCAAGTGCGCAATGCTGGAGTTGAACTGTGTTAACCTCAGACAAGATAACTCTGGGTGTTATCACAGTGCACTCACAATTCTTGGTGTTCATCAACTTGTCGTAAAACTTTTCTGACCCTCAAGGCGGTAACGGCCCTGTCACCGCCAAGAACCATATACGGTCACATCTAAACTTCAGCACGATATTTGCAATGCAGCAGAGATAATTAATCCATGTTATGATTATCTTACTTACCGTTGGTGTTGACACATTAAACAGGTGAGCCAGATGATCTTCGTGGATCCCTTGTCTCAATCTACACATTACAATAAAAAAATTCGTCCACTGGTCTCAAAGACCTAGCTCTCCCTTTTTTCGTGTAAGACTCTTCTGACTGATCTCTGTGATAATCGACAGAGACCTCAGCATTGGCAGAGCGCCAGTAAACAATTTTTTCTGCTCGCTTGCCGGGATCAAGGTAATCATACACGGCCTCAAAAGCATCCCAGCTATTAAATCCAGTGTAAAAAGGTGCTGTATTATTCTTAGATTTTAAGTTTTCAAGTGTAAATTGTTTCTCCACGAGGTTTCTTATTTGAGGCTGAGCATTTTGTAATTGTGACTTCAAGTTCCAAATCTGTGATTCTTTTGTTTTGACCGGCGATGGCTTCCGCCAAGTCATAATCACAGGATTCCATTTCTGACAACTCATTCGAGTTCATATCTTCCATTTCAACATCGCTGAAAGTCGAAGCAATATTTACTTCCATTTGGTTTAATTTGCATTTCAAACCTGGAGACACTCTCAGGAGAAGCATCCGATCTGCTTGAGCTAGGAGCAGCTGAAGGTGATGCCACTGGTTCGCACATGTACCTTTCTGTCGGTGGCTTTCTCTTGCGAGGCGATGTAAGAATCCAAGAAAATTTCAAACAAATTTTTCCCGCGAGAGTCTTCTTCAGATATTCTTTTCGGAAATGTCTGGAACATACCTTCGTTGATTCACTTATTTTAAAATCTTTCCCTTCGTCTCGCCTGATCGCTTGTATCCATTTCTTCTTTAACATTTTTTTGATGGGAAATTGGAAGTAAGAAACTTTTGACCCGTCTTCCTCCCGATAACCTTTGTTGATGCATTCTGGAACGCAGCAATGCGTGGGGATCTCTAAAGTATTGTATACTAAACAGTAATTGACCCTAATTGACGATATTGTCTTCGCACAAACTAAAGCCTTTTTACACGCTTTGTTTACGTTTTGCGAAAGGCCTTTGTGGCCTCGTTTGTAGCAAAATCGTTTCCAGGTCCGCGCGCCGTCCACCATTTTGAAAGTCGTGTATGATCACAAGTAATTACCTTAAACAGTTTGTTTGTTTCAGTCTCCCAATGTAGCATTGTCAGTAGCAGTATATATCAGTATATGTTAGGTGAGTAAGTCAATGAACTTTGTCTACTTGTAGCCGAGAAGAAAAATTCCGCTAGATTTTCCAGTGAAAGGGCAATTCTCTGACTTTGGAGAAAACCTTTCGTTACGTGCAATGCTCCCACTAGAGGATAAATCAACTGGATGTGAGTTTTTGAGTTTCTCCCTCCATTCATGGGAAGCCATAGGTTGGCAGAATTGATTGTGACGGAAGGGAAACCGGTCGCTATATTCATGAATTGTTCGTATTTAACTCCGTCCTTTTTGGTCGATATCACGTAGTATCCCCGCTGGTAAGG
>JAOBBB020189628.1:0-11951 GCA_025331005.2 Zoanthus gigantus
AACATAAAAAAAAACTAACCCCCCCCCCCCCCCGCCCGGCGGGGTGCTCGGGTGGGGCCGCACGGGGGGGGCGCGGGCGGGGAGAGATGTGGCTTTTGATGCCCGCGTCAACTTAAAATAGCCCGCAATTTCAGACAATTTAAGATAGTCCATGCACATTGTAGGACGTCTCCTCTCAAATTTATCCGGCAATTTAATGTACTAGAATTTAGATTATGAGATAGGATGTTGCCATGGCAACAGCATTTTGAAGGGCATGTTTTGCTGAAATTTGAATTTCTTGCTTATTTAGATTTAATCGGATTGTGATGCTTGGGAACGAGTATTTTGATAACCTTGAACACTACTGTTTTAAAAATTATGATATCTCAGGATTATTTTTGTCCATCTGTGACGTCATTAATGACGTCATAAAATCAAATGTAAATTGTAAAATCTGGCAAATGACATAATTGTAATCTATTTTTGGCTTTCTGAAGTTTTTCCTTTCCGGTTTTTGTTTCTTTGATGTATTTTAGACTTTATCTACTGAAATAGCTTCAAAAATATACACAAAACTGACTAAGACTGGCATGTAAGGAATACCTCCAACCCTCCTCTTCTTTATTTTACTCATTTTAACACATTCATATAATTGAAATGGGATAAATCCAAGTTTACTGATTGACGCATTAATCAAGTATTTAAATCAAGAGTTTTGGCTGTGCTTGCTTTCTGCGCAAAAATAAAATGGAAATTCTTGAAAAACACTGTTTTATAGAAAAATGACATTATTATGACGTTATCACGACGTCATCAGACATCTTATGGATATTAAACTTAGTGCAATTAATTAGGTATTAAAGTACTATTTAACCTCATGATAATAGCGTTAATACTTTCGGATTTATAGAGGGACCTAGGAACTCCGAAAAAGCTCAGACGAAATTGGGTTAACAAAAAGGCATGAAGACAGTGCTCGTTCTTAGAATGTTAATGAAAGAAATTACAGGTGCTGAAGTCATTTTTTAAGTAAATTAAAATCAAGATTAATGATGGGTTTAATTGCCAACGAGCCAGCCGAGCGAAGATGCGAGGCTGGCGGGCGGCAGCATTATAGAGTCGTACGAGGATAGTATTCAGGCGATACAAATCTCGAGTGCTTGTAAGAGATGTAGTGTAAGGATCATTTAGCCAATCGGAGGTGCGCGAAGAACTGCATCGAAACTACAGCCAATTAGAGTGCGCTAAAGATGTACGTAGCGTTAGGCGGCGTCGTTCCACAGCAAGTTGGAAAAGTGTAGTAGAGTTGTGTTTTCTTTATGTGGAGAGATATTTAAGGAATCAAAAAGTTCTTTCGTGTTCTTTAGCGAGGTTTATTTGTTCTGATAACCTTCCAACTTTGGGCTTGGTAAATTGGAGTCACGTAGCGGAATCGTGTTGATCTCTGTGGAAAGTTCTTTGAGGTAAAGAAACAAAGCGTTCTTTTCGCGTTCATTGTGAGCTGTATTTATAATCTTTATCTCATCTAAATTTTTATATTTATATCAACGACTTTTTTATTTCATTTTTATCTGATGAGGGCTGTAGTAGAACAGTCGAAAGTTTATAATTAGTAAAATTTTTAACCAGAAAACATTTTATATATGTTTTAATTTTTAACTGTAACTTATGTCGTTGTGACACAGTTTACAAGGTTTCAAAAATTCTTCAAAATTTATTAAGTTTTTGTCTTGCTCGCTGGCACTTAGCGATAACTACTACTAGCATAATTATTATAGAGATGGAAAGTTAAAGTAAATGGGATGCGACTGTTAGCGGCTCCAGTCTTAAGAGTAAGCAGGTTAGTGCAATGAATTGAAGAGACCTCACGCGTAGCACGATCAATAATTGCCACAGTTTCGATTGATAAAGAAAAATTGTATTTGTAAACATTTGTTAAAAAACCAATATCGTCACTGCAGAGAAAACGTAACCATAAAAACTGCAAATAAGGAATAGAATTGAGAGTATGCTTGGGATGTGAATAAGGAATAGAATTGAAAGTGTAATTGAGATGGGAATAAGGAATAGAATCGAGAGTATGCTTGGGATGTGAATAAGGAATAGAATTGTTAGTGTAATTGAGATGGGAATAAGAAATAGAATTGAGATTATGCTTGGGATGTGAATAACGAATAGAATTGAAAGTGTAATTGAGATGGGAATAAGGAATAGAATCGAGAGTATGCTTGGGATGTGAATAACGAATAGAATTGAAAGTGTAATTGAGATGGGAATAAGGAATAGAATCGAGAGTGCTTGGGATGTAAAGATGAATGCAATAAGTATGAGCAATAATGAGTAGGATTTAGTTAACACTGTTACTAAGATGGTTATCAAAAATACTGGCAGAGATGTCATGAAAAGTCACATGGGATTATCACCAATTGCAGTGATTGTGGATACTAAACAGTTACGTTAGAATTACCGGAAGCGTGTCGTTGCTGACCGATAACAAAGTGGCCTCCTTCAAGTGCAGCAGCCCCTGGTTGGAGTCCTATACCGTTACGACAATCCTTGCCATCCAGGAATATCCACCAATGTCCAAATTGTGCGTCCCAAAGAACGCACAAAAAATGCCAACCAGAGTCCCTGATGTTGATGCTCGTTACTTCAACGGATCTAAAAGAAGTGAGGCACTGTTTTTAAACAGCAAATGCGATGGAACCTGTATTACGTTATAAACTCAGCACAGACAACTGGTCTTGTATCAACCCTTGATAGTGGGGGTTACTTAATATGCAAGATGAGCAGTTGCCACGCAATGGGCGGCTTGGCTGTAAAGCTCAAGTGTCATGGCGTCGTTTAATTTGTCAGATCTTTCTTGTTCAATCGAGTAGAAGTGCAAATAGGAACAATATTACTGAAATTACCTGCAATAGTCAGTTTATTGTTATCAGTTTTGTGAAACTGATCATCATTACCGTAAGTAGTGTAAGGAGCTGACGTTTTGAGTTTTAGTCCTTCTTCAGAGCAACTTTAATTTAAACAACTCAAGGTTGAAATTTTTATGATAATCATTACCGTAAGTATAGTGTAAGGAGCTGACGTTTCGAGTTTTAGTCCTTCCTCAGAGCAACTTTAATTCCGACAACTCATAGAGGAGTTTTTTTATGATCACCATTACCGTAACTAGTGTAAGGAGCTGACGTTTAGAGCTTACACCGTTCGTCAGAGCAACCGAAAATGACGAGAATTCAAAGTAAGCGGCCGTACTAAATCATGCGCAATCAGCTGTAATCAGTTCTAATGCACCACTTCTAGTTTCTTTATCGTTTTACTTGTTCAATTAGTAAAAACTTTACTTCGGAGAAACAAATAGAAAAATTACTTTAAAGTAAAAAAAATTTAAACCAGCTGCACGTCATTTCAACCTTTAGCCACATTCTTTTTCTAATCATGCACATTTGCGGTGTAACTAATATAACAATGGCTCCAATGAAACGCGCCGGAGAAGAGAGCAGAAATTAATATTTAAACTTTGTACTTTAGCTCTTAACGGTATTATGAACAATTTTCGTTTAATATCGAGACAGTATTACTATCTTTAACTCTTGTTTTTAATTTCCACTTGCTTGCCGCTTTTATCTTATACATTAAATTTCCCTAAATAAACTCATCTGCAGGTGTACACACGTCTGAAGGTGTACACTCATCTACAGGTGTACACGCATCTTACCAAAAATGTTAGTCGGAAAAGTTTTTAATCGAAGTCTATACAATTTCAGTTTAAAACAGTTAAAAAGACTATCAGCTTTTTCTTGTAAATTTAGAAAAATACTTATAAATTCCTAACTTTTTGAGTATTTTAAATTCAATTTTTAGCGAATACCATGTTTATACATTTGCATTATAAGTTTTGTTGGCGATTTTGATATGCGTTTAAACCCTTCATTTTCTTAATTTATTGGCACTGAAGAAGGGCTAAAGCTCAAAACCTCCTCAGGTTTGTGCTTTTCCCACGACGATGATCAAACTTTTCAACCTAGAGTTAATTAAACCACGCGGTTCACTAACTCCCTGACGCACTTCAATAGTTTATTAACAGTTATTCAACAAGTATGCTCTGACAAGGAGGTAACCCTCGAAACGTCAGCTTTGTACTTTCCCTACGGTGATGATCAAACCTTTCAACCTAGAGTTGATTAAACCAAGTGGTTTACTTACTCAATAACGCACTTCAGTAGTTTATTAACAGTGATTCAACAAGTATGCTCTGACAAAGAGGTAACCCTAATACGTCATCTTTCTACTTTCAAGCTTTTCAAACTGAAGTTGATTAAAACACTTCTTGTGCATTACTATATCGAAGCACTAAAGCTCGAAACGGCAGTTCTGTGCTTTTTCTACGGCGATTATCAAACTTTTCAATCTAGAAATGATTAAACCACGCGGTTCACTTACTCCCTGACGCACTTCAATAGTTTATCAATAGTTATTTAACAAGTTTGCTCTGACAAAGAGGTCAACGGTCGAAACGTCATCTTTGTGCTTTCCCTATACGACCATGATCAAACTTTTCAACCTGGAGTTGGTTAAACCAAGTGCTGCTTCTGTATTACTATATATCGAAGGACTGACGCTCGAAACGGCAGCTTTGTGCATTCTCAACGGCGATGATCAAACTTTTCAACCTGGAGTTGATTAAACCACGGACTAACTTTACTTGCCGATGCATTTCAATGTGTTTTTAACCATTAAACAAGCAGTAAAATATATTTTGTTAACACTGCAAAGAAAAAATAAAGAACAGTGCATTTTTATTGTACCAACTGTAAACTATCATCAAATAAGAAATGATCTTATCCGTTTGCTTTGAAAAAAAATATAAAAAAGAAAGGAAAAGAGCTGTGCGATGTGTTTTTGTTAAAATTATGCCAGTTTGAGGTTAGTTCGACTCTCATCACTTCCCGTTAAATTACTCGAATTCGAAAATGCTGCAGAAAAAGAATTACTCTGCATGAAGCAATAGTTCAAAATACAATAACTAATGTTGTTGTGGTAAATCCAAGCTTAAACATAGTAATTCTATATTATTTTCATACCTGCATGTATCTAACACACAAAACAACAATGCGTCCTTTCCAGAGGATGTCTTAAATGTCGACACCAGGAACGCATTGATACTGCCTGTCGTTAAGTACGACCAGAACGTCAAATTGCCTGTTAGCTTGCCAGTTCGAAACCATACGCAACCCGTTATAGCTTTTATTTTATGTGTATTTTTGTGCACAACGTAATCCTGTGTAATTCTCCTGGGTTCAAATTCGAGTTCGTAGTTGCAGTATCTAGCTGAAGTGTAAAGAAAACAAATAGTTGATTATAAAAAGTGCAAGGTCAATGACAAATTTATTTTGGCAAAAAATTACCACTTATAGTGGGGCGGATAGGTGCATAATTTTGCCTGAATTGTTCACTTTCTGTCAAAAGCACCAAAATTGGCACAGGCATTGCTTTTTCGGTATAGAACAATATCTGATATGGTGCCACGCCAAAATTTTTCAGTTTGGAGAGTTATAGGGATTTTTCAAAATGGCGGCCATTTTGAACCGGAAGTGAAATGATCAAACCAGAAATCACTTAAAAAAGTTAGTTTTGTGGTAATAGAATTTTAGAAAATTAATTGATCAGAAAATTACACAATTTTAAAGCGCAATTTTCAGATTTTGTTTTCTGAAAATGCTTCCTGCAATTTGCAAACCGGAAATAATTTTTTTTCACCCATCATACAGTGCGAGTTGGGTGCTTCCCAGACTCCCCTCAAATTACTTACAGATCCGCCATTTTGTTTGTACTTACAGTCCCACCAATTTGTTTGTACTTAAAGATACATCATTTTTGTCTTTTGGTGTTAAATATTAATTCTATATAAGTAGCATAATATCTTCTGTCATATTTAAATTGTGATTAGCAAAAAAAAATATTGAACTTCGACACATAATTCTGCATTCTCGTGGAAGACGAATGAAAGCGAAAAATGACTGTAAGTATGCTTTCAAGTACTTTAAAGTACTTCTTGAAATAATTCTGGCTAAATATATGAGTTTCTAAACTTTTATAGCATTGATCTCCTATGGAAGAATGCGCCACAGCTAGCCAACTTCTTTCAACAAATTGGGATTTGTGTGTTATCTGCCAAGAAAAGACCGAAGAGACTCTTCAGTGCCCTGCCAATTCTAAACGTTCTGATATAGGAGCTGGTTATAAAACGCTTTCCCGTAATCTTCAGCAATTTGCCTCATTGGGATACATTAAAACACTAGTCTCAAGGCTAGATGAGGGCAATGGCATTGAACAGACGTTTATTGATCAAAAGGCAAGTTGGCATAAGAGTTGCTACTCCGAATACAATTCAACAAAGTTAAAAAGAGCAGAAAAAAGGAAATCTCAAGAAGAAAACAATGATACCTCCCATTGTAAGTTTACTAGATTAAATGCCTCTATATCTGATCAAACCGATATCTGTTTTATTTGTAAGAAGTTGAGCAACCAAAGTCTGCATAAAGTATTAACATTTCGGTTGGATGCTCGAGTACGTGAATGTGCAGCTGTTTTAAATGATGAAAATCTGTTAGCAACACTAAGCAAGGGTGACCTGATTGCTCAAGATGCCTTATATCACCGAGATTGCTTAACTAACCTTTACAGAAAAGCAGCTTCTGCAAGTAAGACCAATGACCAACAAAGTGAATGTGAATTATCACGTCGCCTCGAAGGCATTGCCCTAGCAGAGCTGGTAAGTTACATAGAAGAATCTCATAGTAACAAAGGGGAAATAAAAACATTCAAGCTTGCAGATTTGGCAATAAAGTACAAGAATTGCTTGCAACAGTTGGGCCAAGGAGTGCCAGAGCGCATAAACACCTCCCGTTTGAAAGAACGTCTCTTAATTCAACTTCCAGATCTAAATGCATTTAATAAGGGGCGTGATTGCTATCTTGCGTTCTCAGATAATGTCGGGGAAGCACTGTACAAAGCCCAAATGGAAAATTCTGATGATGAAGCCATTTATCTTGCAAAAGCCGCGGCTGTTATTCGCCAAGATATGCTCAAGTCTAAGTACACCTTTTCAGGATCCTTTGAACCAAATTGTCAAGAGAATGCTGTAGCTGCATCACTATTGTCTTTTGTAAGCATGGTGCTCTATGGACCCAATATTGAAGCCCAAACCCAACGCCCAGCACAAGATCAAGCTGTCTTGTCAATATCTCAACTTGTACAATACAACTCGCTAGTTCGTCGAAGAAACAAAGACGTTAAGCACAATAGACGGGTTAAGTCACGTGAAACACCACTCCCCATATATATTGGCATGGTAACTCATGCCAAAACACGATGTCGGGAACTTGTGGAGACACTTCATACTCTTGGAATAAGCATATCATACGACCGAGTATTGGCAATATCTACTGATCTTGGAAATGAAGCGTGCAACCGTTATCACTTCACTTTTTCTTCTTTCTGCTGACACAATTTCACCAAAACCTTAAGACACTCTTAAATAATAACCTTTCTTGTAGAGTCTTCAAAAATCCGAAGTTTCTGGTTGTCTAAGGAAACGCCAAGTAAATCAAACAACTCTTCATTGTAGATTTCAAGGAATGATACTCTGACAGAGAACTCTGTACATTCCTGTTAGAAATAAACAAATGGATATAGAATCATTATTAATTTAATTTTATTAATATGTTTATTTACAGTCCTTGTTACTTATTTTTAGTGCGACAATGATCACATGTGAATATAGATAAAATTTTTAACAGAGAGGCATTATTGGTTCACTGGCAGGTTTATAGGAACCATAATTACATATTTTAAAGACCATTGAAAGTTTTTCAGCTGGGAAAATTGAGTTGACAGCCGGCAGAGTTGTTAATAAGATTTCAAGTTGGCAGAGATATTCTGAAAGTATAGACGGCATATTAATTTTTATTATCATTTATTTCTTAAAGCGTTTTTGTAATGACTGCTGTTTTTTTCTACTGATCTCCACCAATTTCCATACAATGAAAATGTTCAAATGGCTGGTGATATTGCCTGTGTGAACATAATATATGTAGCACTTAGCCACACCCACAATATACCAAGTAAACCCAGGACTTTGCTTGTGAATGAAATTTGACTGATCAGACCACAAGGGTTATTTTGGGAAAAACTGGTTCCTTCAGTGAAGAATTGGTAAACAAAATTCGTCTTGCATGACGACCTAAGCTTGGACACTAATGTCTGGGACATTTAATATATAACTTTTTAGTAAATATGCATAATTCGTACAATAAGTAGTCAAAAACTAAACAGAAAACTAAACTTTGCTACTGTAGCTTTATAAGAAGCCACTGTTTCCAATCACACAACAGGCTTATAAGATCCTAAATTTTAATTGAATATATATTAAATTTTAAAAAAATGAAGAAATGTTCATACAGCCTGACTGTTCAGTTTCTCAAATAACTGGTACATTGTTCTCGGGATGATTCCAGCCAGTGGATCCTGAAAGCAAATCAAAGTGAACATAACCTATTCATTTTGAGAAACATTTTAAAATAATAACAATTTTTATCAGGGTTTTTGGAATTTCACAATAAAAAATTCTCAAAATAGTGTGGCATTGGTTGCCAATTGTGCAGCAATTTAATATGTATTTTTTTTGGTCATTTTACCTTATAAAACTAATTATTATCTGTAGGTAATTTTATACTGTCAGTAACAGTTTTCTTCTATTTATAGAAGAACTACAATAAACAGATTGGAATGAGCCAATTATATCACTGGTTTGGATTTTTTAAAACCCTGAACTAAGCTCTTGCACCTAAAAGGCCTGGTTACTAAACCAAAATGGCGACAGGTAAATTTCAACCACATTGAAAGTACAGTGGTATGTATTAAGAGTACAGAGTAAAGTTTCTCTTAAAAACCTAGCAGTTACTTTTTATAAAGCAAAACTGTCAAAAAGTATAGTACAGCTAGTATAAATATAGTTAGAAATCTACAACATTTGTCTTTGCATCCTACTCAAAGTGTTACTGAAAAGAAGTTGATAAATATGTAAAAGAAAATTTTCAGGAATAAACATAGAATGTTTAAATACAATGTCAGGAGTAAGATGACAGGACAAGATTACTAATAAAGAGATCAGAAGCAGATGTGGGTTGGAGAACCTTGAACATAGATTAAGGAAAACGAGGTTGAGATGGTTTGTTCATGTAAACATAGAGATGAGAATAGCATACTTAGGAGAGCGACAGAGCTGAAGGTGGAAGGTAGAAGGCCAGTAGGTAGGTCAAAGAAGACCTGGGATAAGGTAGCGGAAGAAGACACAAGGAAGCTAAACATCACGGAAGATATGGCAGAGCATAAACAACATTACTAGTGAAGGTGACTCAATCACATCCAATTCCAGGATTGGAAAATTAGGGACGTTAAATAAAGACCATGATGATAATAATAGGAAAATCACTGAGTACCTCTTCCCAAGAACAGTCATCTTGACTTCTTTCTCCTTCCATTGTAAATGTCTTACCAGTTCCAGTCTGCCCATAACTGAAAAAGATCATTAATATCATTAAAAGTGACAACTGCAGTAACTATAAACAAAGCAACAGAGGAGATCTTTTACACTTTATCAGAGCAAACTTATTGTATGAATCATTTTATCTGTCAAATTTATTATTTGATGTGCACATTTAATTATAATGATAATTCCCCTACCCTCGGGTTTACATGTATCTCCAGTTTCTGTAGTGTTAAACAGATGAGAGTCTTTAACTCCCCCTGGACAGGACACTAATCCATCGCAGGTTAGCTCCCAGCAGACGCTGGTACTCATTTACAAATTTACACCATTAAATTGGCAATTTTGACACCAATCAGTAGAAATTCCCCATAATAGCATTTTTACACCCTTTTTCATCACACCTGCCATATTTTGTTTACTTGTTGCAATCAATGTTTCTACAAGTAGTCAATAATTTTGCCTTGGAACTAATCGATAATCTGCACAGACAATGATCACTGCACTATTACATTAGGCATGCAGACACATCACAACAAAATACAAAGCAAGTTACTAGGTGTGTATAAAAATCAAATAGAAAAATTCTTTGGATTCAAAGTGATTTTAAAAAGTGGATATAATGAATTAGTTACAAGCTTTGTGTGCTATTTTATTTGAAATCATACTGTACTTTTAACCAAATTTGCAGACTAGTGGACTGCTTTGATTTTAAAATCAAACCCATGATTGTTGTAGAAACATTTTTAAGCTATACAAAGTTAAAAAAGAGAAAAAAAAAAACACTGACAATTTGAACATACCATATGAAAAAGGAATAAGACAAATGTCAGTATTGTATTTTTTTTCCACTGGTGTTTAACTTAAAAATGTTTTGTAACCCTGTTTCTTTAGAAAACCAATACAAAATTTTATCATTACAATCATGACTGTATTATTGCCAACGAAAATGCAAAACTTACTCATTCTACAGGAGAAGTCATTATAGCAAAATTTATAAGACACATAATCTACTTACACCTTTCACAATGTATCATTGAATGAAAAAAAACATTATATTTTATGCACCAGTCAATGGTAAATTCCCATCTACTCCTGGTTGGGATTTACAGGGGCAGCTTTTTACAGATCTAAAACCAAGGCCTTGGTAATTAATGGGCCCAGTCCCTATTACCTGGGGCTGGGGTTGGCAAGAATTTGCTTAGAAAGGTTTTAAATTAGGCCCTGTTTACAGTTTAATGGCAAGTGCTTGGATTGGCAGAAAAAATTGTGGCTTTGTGTTTACATGGCGCCAGAAAAATTAGTCAGCATATTTTTAAAAATGATGCTGATTTCAATATAAGTTTAAAACGTATTTATTACTGTACATACGATTACGAAACAGGAAAAGCTATCTGAGGTCACGCCTCTACTCTATGCGAAGGGCCTTAAACTTACTTTTCATTAAGTTGCTAAATCGTAAATAATGATAAACTTAACATGTTTCGTTTCACTATACTTACGCAAAAATTGTGCAGTTATAACCCATTAGAACTTCGTCCAAAATTGGCACAACAACACTTCGATATACATCGATCTGCTTGGAATCGGGGCCAAAAACTCGGTCAAAAATGAATGTCTTTGTTGTTTGGTTTCCATATGATGTATCTTGTTTTACCAACACTTCTTTTTTCTGAGGCTGGCACTCGACAACTACGCCAGAACCTTCCTTAATTTCTTTCTTATCTCGCGGCCTGTTGTATAACGGAAGAAATATTATTACAGATCAGTTTACGCGCCGAGTCAACAAGAAAGAAACAAAGTGCCGGGTTTGAGCGCAAAGAACAAGAAATGCTTCCATGTATTCTAAATATGATCGAAGCTCACAAATGTCACTTTTTAAAGCAAAATTGGGATGTTTCGAATTCGTAAAAAAGGCAATCACTGCTTGCGATTTTGTATTGATTTTAAATCAATATCACATCTATTTTCCTTACCTGCATCGTAGAACAACTTGAATGTTTTTCTCCTGAGGCGCCTTTGCACGAACCATTCTTTAAGAAATACCCTAATTTACCTCTTTCTAAAAGCTTTCCTTCTTTTGAAGTATCGATCTTCAAAATAACTTTAAAATATTACAGACTTGCTTTCCTAAAACCAGGAACAATTGCCTTTTTGTCAACGAGAAATGAAAATGGCAGTTTAAAGTCTGTGCAAATTTTTGAATCAACCAATGGTAAAATGAGACATAAGTCACGTGGTAATGCAATTTTAGGCGCCCGTTTTACGACAGCGGTAAGCCACTAAATATGCATAAATTTATGAGGTCCAGAGACTTTGCCCTTTCGATTCCTTTCTTCTTCAAATCCCGTTGTTTTGCTTGAAGAGTCTTTCGTGTTCTTTCAAACACGGCGTCTTTCACAATGCTATAGCCATAATC
>JAOBBB020189723.1:0-11951 GCA_025331005.2 Zoanthus gigantus
ATAAGAGTATATGTAGGCGGTCTGTTCTTGGGATTGGGGTTTGTGTTGGGGTTTGGGTGGGTAATGGAAGATGCAGTAATAGTAAGGGTCTTTGTGTTCTTGGTCTTGGAACTGGACTTGGGGCTGGAGTTCGAGTTATTTGGTCGGGTGGTGGACGTGGAGCAGGTATTGGTCGTGTTCTTAGGGTTGGAGTTCGAGTTATTTGATTTGATGATACAGACATTTTATGAGTCGCCATAGTATTCTCTGTATCTAGAATTAGGCAAAGCTGATCTTTTAAACTGGTTTGTAGCGCGACGTGCGATACAAAAATCACTTTTTTTGAGGAATCACACGCTGATTATGCTCTTTTTTATCTCGTCATAGATGTGGGTCTCCATACTCTTCATCAAACACTCTTTACAAGTTTGACTCTGTCTTCTGTGTGAGCATATTTGTGAGCCTGGACATAACCTACAAGTATGCTTCTGTCTCATGTGGATACAGATCCCTCTCCCTCTGCACTGCTTGCAAATATACCTAATACGATTGTGCTCACAGATACTACCACCTTTGCACTCTTTGAATCTTGTTTTACGACGGTCGTGAGGACATTTCTAAGGAATGTATTTTACTTTGATCTCTGACATTGTTAACAAGAAAATTTATATATGAATCTAATCTATTTGAATAGACATCTTTTAAATTGGTTATATCACTTTTTCAGATTTTGGTATTTCCTGGAAATTGTTTTCCTGAGGTGGTATCCTTGCGCAGAAATGATTGGTCAGCGCTTTTGTGATAGAATCGGTTAGAGCCGGTAATTTCTATATTTATAAATGACGTCATTTTGACCATGACCTTGGGGAATTCGTATGCGTATGCGCAGAAATCTGGACATTATGTGGAGTCTTGCATATTTAACTAGGGGATACTATGTGCTAGCAGAAATCACGTATACGGCTGTTTTGTCCTCGGACTCTAATATTCTTTCTACTTACATAGTAGTCTTAATCATACCAGTTCTTGCAAATTAGGGAAATAATTCATGAACAATGATAAATAAATTTACAGCTACAGATATAAATATAAAGCAATTTTGCACCTCTAGGAAAATAATTCATGAAATATAAAGCAATTTTGCACCTTTATTACACAGTTTATCAAAGTTTTGTTCAGTCCTAGCAAAATATGTCAAGTTTCAATTTGAACACTAAGGGAACATTAAATTGATAGAAATAAAAAATATCAAATACTTACAATCAATATCCACGGAAAATTGGCATTAAAAGGCGATTGAAGGTAACAGTGAAATGAAACCGATAAATAAAAACATGCTATTAAAAGAAACGTGCTCGGATCCGGTCAATATTCCCCCAAACTGATCGGCGAGCATATTTATAAACAACTACATACACAACGGTCTCCAAGAACCTAAATTAATCGTCTGAATTCTAATGAAAGAGCTGAAGTCCAAGATACTGGTGACGCAAAACTTTTGCTCATTCTATTGTTCATGCGTGACAAAAAAAATACGGAGCCCATTCCTAGACTTGTTTCCTTCAGGCAACGCTCATTTTGCTCATTCTAATATACGGTCTTTTATTTTGCTCATTCTAGTATACGTTTTTCGCTCATTCTAATACATGCTCATCGCTCATTCTAGTACACGCTCTTCGCTCATTCTGGTACACGCCCTTCGCTCATTCTGGTACACGCTTTTCACTCATTCTAGTACACGCTCTTCGCTCATTCTAGTATAAGCTCTTCGCTCATTCTGGTACACGTTCTTTCTCATTCTAGTACACGCTCTTCGCTCATTGTGGTACATGTTCTTCCTCACACTATTATACATTCTTCGCTCATTCTAGTATACGTCCTTAAGAATTGGACATTTTCGTGTTATTTTCCAACATGTTCTAATAGAAGAGAATTCATTATCTGGAATCGTGTAATAGAACAGAAGGTCAAATGCCCGCGAGCTATATGTCACAAAATTAATAACGTCAGTTGTTGACAAGTATAAAATACTTTAACCCACGAAATCAATATTTTTTCATTCCTGAAAGGTTGACTGAATACAAAAACAGTTTTGAAGAAAGCCACATACTTTCTCTAGCGTTATTGGTATAAGTGGCTATAAGTGTAGCTTTGGGGGTCTTATTTTGAATTGAAATAGAATTTTTCGAGTCAGTTTCTGGTCGCATTAAGTTCTTCAAAAGGTACATGGGACATTCTGTTGTTAAAACATGGCTTACAATAGCCAATTTTTAAACTGCATGAGAACGCACAGGCTGACTGGGTTTGCCCAAAATTTTTAAGGAGCAAACAGACTTGATCCGACTTGCCAAAAGACATACGATATAATTGCACAAAGTTTCTATAGCTCATATGATAATAGCTTCCCCCGTGCTTCCCACAACTTCCTCACCAATTAAAGGTGTGGTTTGATATAGAACACCTGTGTGATTTTACATCTTGCTTCCTTGGCAAGAAAGTTTGCTCGCCCCAGATAAGTTTGTATATTATAGAAGAGAAATACAGAGAGATCACACACGATCAGTCAAATGATTTACAAGACGTAAAAAAAAGTCATCTGAAAAAAAATTGTAGTTTTTTAACAAAAGAAATATCTTAATTTTTGTATACCATATGACTTTTAAAAAAAAAGCTTCGTTTGTAAATTATGTCTGTACTCATGAAAAAATTTGACAATTCAAGGCTCTATCATTCATACATTATCATACTAATTTTTATCTATGCTGATTTAGTTCAAAGTTCAACGTTTGACCTGGAGTCTATTCTTCATACTTTTTATACGGATAGACAGACTTGTCAGACGATCCAAATAGAATCTGCGATTTAAGCTGGGGGATAAATCGAACTTGTCATGAATTGCTGTGAATTTGTTCGACTTTTGACTTTTGTTCAAAGCCTTAGAGTACATGGAGGATCTCATAAATACCTCAAATGAATTGTTTTCTCTTCTGTCATTTAATCGAGCAATTGTTTGACGAAAAGCAGAAGGAAAGCGCTATTCGAGATTTGTGCAAAGCGGATAACAAGAGCGGTAGAATTTTAACCGACGGATGGCGCTTCGTCTGGATACAACCGTTTATTCACCAACGGGATCAAATATGTAGGTGAAAGCCAAATTCCTACCGTTGTTTAGATTCAGTGTTACATCGAGAAGTCTGTGACTGTCAGATTTGACCGTATGGCGATTTTCAGTTCTCCAAAATCCACGTGAACTCCTTTCTGGCTTCTTCTGGTCTTCCGTTTAGGACTTCGAAGGCGGCTAATCTGTCTTCCTTGCATTGGCCGATAACGCTCCCTACGTCTTTTTTATCCATGGTCTGATGCAATCTAGTTCCCAGAGTCTAGTTTCCCGCTCCGCTGGA
Organism: Zoanthus gigantus; assembly: GCA_025331005.2. Lineage (NCBI taxonomy): Eukaryota > Metazoa > Cnidaria > Anthozoa > Zoantharia > Zoanthidae > Zoanthus > Zoanthus gigantus. The sequence goes on from JAOBBB020189723.1 coordinate 3,381, forward strand.
CAAGGGTAACGTAGACTCTGGGCACGAGATTGGGTCTGTTGTTGTCAAACAAGTGGGACTTTCACGCGTGCGTAATAGTTTCTCGTTCGTCCTCTGACTGATTGCAATGAACTACACAACACCCCCAGCACTATTAAATGCTGTCACTTAGAAGAGTTTCGGAGATTGACGGGTAAAAACCTACGATAAAAAAAAACACAAGGAATGTGCATTTTTTTTGTGATTGTTTATTCTAAACATAAAAAAATATTTTTTAGCAACTTGTCTTCGCGCGATTTGACTTAATGATTGAATGTGAGACAATATTCCGGCCTCCGAAACAGTAGATAATGACACCGAAACAAAAGGGAGGACTAAAGTAGTCTCTTCGCGTCCTTTTTGTGTATTCGAATATTTTGCAATTAATAATATACATGCAAAAATTTCTCGATTCTCATTGGTCATGAGTGGTGTAATTTTCATGTATTATACTAGTGCAGAAATCTGTAATACCAGTACAAAATGCAAAAATTTTGATTTGCTGTGTTTGAGGCTTGATTTAAATACATTTTTTTAATGTTTACAACAGAAAACGATGCTGAAATTTGTGAAGCAACTGATCTTGTCTAAAATTTGTAACTATGGGATACGTTTGAAAAACACCCAATCAAAAACATTTATCGTAAATAAATTCCGCACCAGATCTTGAGCGCGGGAACTCGCGAGTACGTTGTGCTTTTCCAGGTAAAGTTCACTTGTATATTATTAATAAGTAATCATACGACTTTTCTCGTTCAATTTGAAATTATTTGCACTCGTGAGTTTTTCAAAAAGCTCAAATTGCACTCGGTCTACTACCTCAAACTTTTTGAAAAACCCACTCTTGCAATTAATTCCAAATTGAACTCGAACACGAGAACAAAACACGAGATTTTTTAAAAGAACTTAAGACATTATTTGTTTTACGCCATTTCACGACATTTTTACAAATCTTAATTTTGTCTTGAAAGGAAATTTCTATAGATCAATTGCCTCGCTGGTATATACTAAAACACGTTTTCAATTTCGGTGCCACACTGACATACATATTAACACGTAAATAAAACTGACTACTGTCTTAGCTGTAACGTGTTTTTTTCCTACCAAGCGAAATTAACGTGTATCAGTGGAGCGGCACTTTGTTGAGTACCCACCCCACCTGCCCACTCTGATTCAAGCTTCTCTCATCCATAATTGACCCAAAAGAAAATCTGAAACAAAAAAAAACAAAAAAACTGGCACTAAACTCCCACGCTACACCGCGCGCTTTAGTATCCGGGAACTTTTCTACTGCTCATGTCTTCTCTCTCTTTACATCAAACTCCAAAATGGTGGGTGCACGTGTTGGAATGGGTTAATTTATTGTCCAAAACTTTGTTTGCTGTTGTTTTTCCTTTGCTGAGCACTGTCATATTTGTTCTACAGGTTTACAAGCGTTTTGTTCAGATAGGTCGAGTGGCACTGATCAATGCTGGCGCCGACGAAGGCAAACTTTGTGTCATCGTGGATATTATTGACCAGAATAGGGTAAGAAACTGTGTCGATTTAAATTTACACATTGTGGCATCGGCACATGGTTGCCAGCATTTTAGGAATAATGAAGTTTTTAAAGTGGAAGTTGCTTGCTGGCCCTGATGTGTACATGTTGCACTGCATTTTACAGTTGCTCCGAAGAAGCTTAGATCAAAGTGCACCATTTTTATTGTAATCACTAATTTTGTGGAAAGAAAGAAAAAAAAAACGATAGTTGTTTATCATTTAGACTAAAAGAACATACGAGAAGAGAGGAACAACCCTTGTTCAAACATCTAGCAAACTGTGCACATTTTCTTTACATAATAAGACTCGACCAATTGCCAACACATTTCCAGTGCCATTCATAGGAGCATTCATACAGTAGGAGCATTGATTCAGGTGACAATTGGTGAGCCTTGCTGTTTGATTTGTATTATACAAAGAATTCAAAACCAACAATAAACGGTGGACTGAAAGCCTCTAGAGACCTAGAACTATTCTAATTTTAGACTATAAATAACTGCATTTGTAAATATTTTCTTTGACATGATTATGACTTAAATAAAGTCGAAATATTGTTGAAAACAGCTTCTTCTTTTTCTTTTGTGCAAAACTACCGCTACTTTAAACAATCTATACATAAGACTTAGTTTATAAAACATAAATGATTTTGTTACTCTGTTCAAACACTTGATGATGAAAGTATTTACTGTTGATATTTTTTAAACCCCTTGTGACAGGCCCTTGTTGATGGTCCCTGTACTAGTGTGTGCCGACAAGCAATGAACTTGAAGCATTTGTCCCTGACCGACTTCAAGATAAAAGTTGGGCCATCAGCCAAGAGTGGGCCAGTGAAGAAGGCATTTGAGAATGCAAAAGTTCTTGACAACTGGGAGAAGACATCTTGGGCAAAGAAGTTGAGTGCTCGCAAGAAGAGAGCTAATCTGAACGACTTTGATCGCTTCAAGCTAAAATGCCTCAAACAGAAGGTACTGGTTTAATTATTATTCTAACAATATTATTATTACACTCTTTCCATTACAAATTTGATTTAAAATGGTGCTCGATTAAAGTTTGAATAACCCTGTGAGTTTTATACATTGTGAATGATTTATCATTTGGCACGATTTTAAGCACTTCTGCAAAAGTGTTTTTCATCTATCTTCTTTCTTTCTAAGTTACTTTAAAATTCTATAAATTTCTGCCATTGTGGGCCATTGCAGGTCATTGCTGTGTTCTACAGATGTCAATCAATCCAATTTTTATCCAGGTTTATCCATGTAAATGGGGGTAGCCGGATTTACCCCACTTTCCCAGCAATCTCTCCAACTCCCACTCTCAATCTCACTCGATTCATGGCATCCTTTTTCTCCAAACCAACACTCTTGCTCTCTTTCTCCACTTGCGTCTTCCACGTCTTTTTTGGTTGTCCTTTGGTGTGTGGTAGAATTGTAAGTGATGTCAAATTCATGAGTTAGAATGATACAATTTGCAACAGAAAACATTGCACAATACCTTTCACAAGATTTTTAATACCAAGCATCTTTGGCCATTATTTTTGTTCATTCATTTCATTGGAATATGCATTGCTAGTTGCATCCTTGAATTATCTGAATTTTCTGTGTATCTGTAGGGCAAATCGAGTTTAACCAGGTCAGATAATTAAGATGCACACAATATTTAGTGAATTACTTAATTGCAAAGTTTTTTCTTTTATTAAAGATTTTTAGATGATAATCATGGTCATTTGTGCCAATTGCCATTTCCCTTCAAGGTGTAGTTTGAACCAGGATAGCAAAAAGTTCTAAATTTCCAAAATTTTTGTCCAGTAAATTACTTTTGAGTTTGCAGTTCTAACTTATGCTTTGTTGTTAAAGCTTGCTTATTTGTAACCAATCCTTTCACCCCATGGTTGTTTTGTACCACTTTTTAGGTCATTTAGCCCCCAAATCTTGGGTTGTTTTGTACCACATCTAAGGTTTTGACATATATATGCTCGCTTAAAGATAAAATGTATAAAATTATTAAGGCTTTAAAAAATTTTTAAAAAAGTTGTATAAAAAACCAAACGTTTTCAACTTAAAAGTCATCATCAGGGTTCTGTTTGCTGCGTAAAATTTAAAACTTTATAATCTTAAGTTATTTCCATTGGGAACAGGAAAATTGGATAGGCTTGAAGCTTTTTATTTAAAGATGGATTCTTTGCTGCTACCATTAATGCTTCGATAATCTTTCTTTTTCCCCATTGTTGTGCCAGTGTTAAAAAGTTTTTTACAACCTTAATCATTTTATACATTTTACATCTAAGTTGTTTTACTCCATGCCTAAGTCGTTTTGCCGCTTATTTATAAATCTACATTTTTTGCATAGAGAAGTTGTTTTAAGACTTTGTTTTCTGATTTTTAAAACTTTTATCATAAGGATTGCAGGAAGTTGATTTCTTGTTTACATCGCCGGTAAATAATAAATAAAATTAAATAATTCTAGATACTTAAAATGAATGATAAAATTGCTGTACTGCCATTGTAATTATATAAAATTATGGCTGCCAATGCTTGTTGTACCAGTGATGTAAACAAGAAATCAACTTCCTGCAATCCTTATAATATACGTGATCCTATCTAAATATTGTCAAAAAAACCCTTTCAAGTGAATGTGTATCAGTGAGTAAATGAAGCTCATGGTTTAATCTGTTCCAGATAAACGGTTCGTATATGCGCGTATTCGGACCGGTTTCCCAGATGTTGATTTGCAGAACATTTTGAAAACTTGCAGAATTACTTAAAAAACGATTTTAAGGAACTTTCGAAATTTTCCAAAGATATCTAAACTCTTCCGAAGATTTTTAGAAAATTTTCAAGAGCCAAAAATGCATAAAAACAGTTTTTAAACATTTCCAAAATTTTCCAAAAACTGTCAGATATTTCTGATGATTTCCGTAGACATTGGCATGGGATAAATTACCAGAAGTAAAGAAGTCATATAATAAACGGTTTATTATCCTCGCTTGCTCAGTCTGTATGTAAAAATGTCAGACCTTGTTTTTTTTTTGTACGAACTTCGCTCCGCTCATTCCGTACTGTCAAGGACCTCGGTTTGATATTAACGGGACATATCTTGTGCTCAGTTAATAATCTCTTAATATTTTGATTCAAATTAAAGAGCTATTTTGCACAACAAAATTTGACTGAAGTCGACGGCGAATTTTGATCAAGATTTTTCCTGTTTTTCTTGTTGAGACTATTAGAAAAGTTTACAGTGTGTCAATATATATTTTGTCATAAAAAAAAACGTTTGCCAACTACCAATAAAAATGGAAACATGACTGCACCAAAGCTCACAGCACTTCCAATACATCTCTGATTACCACTAATTTATAAAGTTTTCGAAGTCAAAACGTGGGTTATTAGCATTACTCTTTATCTTAGATTTAAAGTTAGTTTAGTTTTATTTAATGTTTTGCAGGATGTAACCAAAAACATTTATTTAATAGATATATAATATTTGTTTCTCTTTAGAAAAACCGAATCCTGAAAGCTGCGGTGAAGAAGTTGAAGAAGGAGCAGAAATAACTGCAAACAAACTTTTATGAAAATGAAATAAATTGTTGTTTGAGACATTGCTTCAGTCTCTCCATTATATTTACACTTTGAGTTCTTTTTCTCGGTACAGTGGTAGAAACACTTTTTTTCCCTTTAAAGCTTGCATTAATGTGATCTTTTGGGATTTCATGGTGAAATAGTATTGACGTAAATTATTAGAAAATGACGTAGGTCCTTCATATATGGTACATCATGGGTTTATTATAGTGTTGGGGTTTGTTTTATAGTACATGCGCCATCATAATGTACCATATATGAAGGATCTACCGAAAATAATTTGACATCATATTGCTGGCAATTAAGCCAATGTACTTCTCCATCAAAATGTTTGACTTGTGCCCTGTTTAAATGGTCATTCGAAGGCCTTGAAAAGAACTTGCTGAATTGCTAGGTTCATGGCTCCTCTATTTTATATAAATTATAGCCTCGTTCTATGAGCCGTTTCTGAATGTTTTTGATATTGCATAGTAATAAAATTTGAAATTAACAAAATCTAGGAGGAGTTACTTCTGAAACAGAAGTAAAGCATAAAAAAGAAAAGGAAGAACCAACAAGAAATTACTACCTTTTGTCACAATGTATGCATTCCAAATATAAAAGGATATATAGGAATTAAAGTCTCGCTTTTCTTCAAAAACAACCACTACTAAATGAGATCTTTCTGCAACAACCAAATATGTTGTACAATTGAGTGGGTTTTCTGAAGAAATGTTTGATACTTCATTGCTATACTGAACCAACAAACCAAACGTAACTGTAGGTGAAACAATGTAGGACTGCCATCCCATGGCCACTTTACCAAACGAACTCTACTAACACAGCTAAAAGTATTTATTAGCATATCTCAGATCAATTACCATCGCACAGGAGTGTACTTTGGGTAGTGAGCAAGCACATAAACAAATTGAATGTGTGAATAATAATTAACTTATAAAACAAAGGAGTTTGATTATTCTTAAAAAAAAAAAGAAAAGCCCCTTCCCCTCCTCCCTCCCTCGCTAAGGTTAAATGCTGACTGTTTTGCTGTAACTGATGCCGCAACGAGCTGAACTAGAATCAGTCCTCTTAGGAAAACAAGGTAAGAAAATGCTGTTCTGTTCCACTGCACAAAGACTGGGGATATTGAGCGAGGTTGTGGGCTACCTGTGATGCTATGTAGTGGAGTCTGCAGTTAGTTAAGTGCAAGGTCAGCAGTTGTCGAACATTTCTGATTATGCGTGTTTCACAAAACAAAGCAAAATGGCGAGCAAAATATAGAAACTTTCGAAGTTTTCTTTACTAAAATCTCTTTTAAAATGAGCTATCACCTTATCAGTTACTGGTCGTCAGATTAGGAGTTCAAGATTCTCTTTGCAGTATGTGCTCAGACATTGAAATAGAAAGGGAGATGAGTTGACTATCAAGTGTTATCTAACGTCATTTATACGCAGGAAATCCTAATTCAGCTATTTTAAAAACAATTTGATCAAAAAAGACTCGGTTATTACCAGAGTTTCATGGTGTCACCTGAGATTAGCATTGATTAGTTTTATGTTTTTCTATGGCTTCACTTGGATTTGAAGGATCTGTGGAAAGGCTCGAAGGTTCTAATGAGACTGTAGGAGGATTGATCAAAAAAGGTGGAAGCAAACACGTGTTTAAAACTCCAACTGCCAGCTTACTAGGACTGCAGAAACTTGCCGAGGAAAAGAGAAAGCGAAAGGAAGAGCTGGAAAGGGAAAAAGTGAAGAAATCTAAACGAGACAAAAGTGACTTGGAAAATGAAAAAGACAAAGGTGATTTCGATGAATACAAAGAGCGCTTTAGTTCTGGATGTAGAATTAATTCCTCGAGCAGTAAATATAGACATTATCGTTCACAACAGGCCGAAACACCCTCGCATACTGGTGGAGTAAGTGAAGAAGCGAGGGAAAAACAACTTCGGAGGCTTGATCGTGACAAAGAAACTCGCAAAGGAGGCGTTTATGCTGAAAGCAGAAAAGAAAAGGATAGAAACAACGACAGATCAGAGAAATATTACAGTGATAGTTATAAAACTAAAAGAGGTAAATATGATGATGGGAGAGATAAATACAATGATAGGAGAAGGGAGCGCAGCAACAGAGAATCCAGGAGAAGTGAGTGGGAGGAGACACCATCTCGTAGCAGCCGTAGAACAACTTATGATGAACCTTCTACTCCACATTACAGATCAAGGGGTAAGATCATTAAACAATCCCTTTTTGTGGCTATGTTATGGCCTTGGGAGTGTGGGAGTTTTATTTGGAGTATTTTTGTTCATTTCTGTTTCCTTTTGGATATACATGTTTTTGAATATGGGGGTAAGATCACTAAACAATCTCTTTTTGTGGCTGTGCTATGGTCTTGTGAGTGTGGAAGTGTTATTTGGAATGACATGATAAAGCACTGACGAAGGCAGAAGACGCTGCCGAAACATGTATGCAAAGAAGCTAAAATTTGTTGTTTATGTGTTAAAAATATTTGGAATATCTTTGTTCATTTCCGTTTCCTCTTAGATACACATGTTTTTGAATGTGTTGGTGCCTTATAAAAGGCTATAAAATTTTTCCTTTTGAACAATATCATTGTTTTTGATATTCGGTTTTTTAACTCTCTTTCTTATGGAAATTTTTTTATATATTTCCTGCTTATACAGCTAGCACTAGTCTTGTGCAGTCCACTGCTGCCTATTTTTATAACAATGTAGTCTATAAAGAAACCCTGCCTTCTGATTAGTTGTCCCTTTACATCTAGTATCATTCTATCATCTAATCTTTTAACTTCAATCACCTCCTCTACTAGGTCTTCTTTTACCATGATCCCTACTTCGTTTCTGCCCTCCTCTGATCTGCTCCACCAAAACTTGTACTTTTCCTCACCTCCATAATTTATACTCTGGTTCCTTGGCCCCTATATCTAACTTCTTGTAGACACCTGATTTCTTCCCTTCTCCTTTCAAACATATCCACTAGCTCCCTACTCCTTGACAAGGCACCTACATTCACTGTTGCCAGTCTTAGTAGGTCCTTCCTTACCTCATTTTGTTGAGACCCTGTGATTCTTAGCACCTTCTGCTCATTTAAAAGCTGCCGGGGACTGAGGGCCTTTCTTCTTTTTTCTTGACTTATAAGATTTTAGAGTTGCAAAAAATGCAATTCTCTCGCACCACCACTTACAGGGATTGCAGGGCCAATTTTTTCTCAGGGCTTACTCCTCAAGCCTTTCCTATACTACAGCAGGTTTCCCACAAGACAGTGGAGGTTTTTGATCAGGGTTTCCTACTCCTAGGTGGGCTGTCTTCCACAACTAAGGAGCCCCACCAGCCATAATGCAGCAGGTTGTATTGGATTACATTTTTCCACAGGGTCCGTGCAGGTCCTTAAATCCTTGAAAAGTGCTTGAATTGAAAAGGTATTTTCAAGGGCACTTGAAACTC
>JAOBBB020189815.1:0-20886 GCA_025331005.2 Zoanthus gigantus
TGGTTTGAACGTTTGTTTATATTATTATCTTTCTGATATCTAATACTTTCACAAAGTGAGTAGTAGAGGTGAAGAAAAAAAGGAAGAGACTAATAATTTACCTTTGTCAGAGAAAGACTATTAGTGAGCAAAAAAGGTGGAGTGGACATAGCAAGAATTGAACTGGGGGTAGTTAATCTTGTTGATACACAGGCAGCTCCAGCTATCTTTGTATAAAAACAGACTTACAATCAGAGTGCTGATTGTAAGTCTTTATCATAAAAAATGTTCCTTTTAGAAATTGTGAAAATTCTTCTGTGAATAGCAGAGTTAAAGTTTCCATACTTCAGTTGAAAAATTTTTGTTCTCAGCTTCTTACGAGCACTTTATTAAAAATCAAATGCACTTTACTGATCTATGATTACTTCTAGTTTACTTTAATATTATTCTGATTGACTATTAACTTGTTTTAAACAGCCAAGTAACATCCTCTTGGACTCGGAGTGTTTTGTCAAGGTACATATATATTCATTTGATTATTGCCTAATCTTGAAATCCTTTGTCTTACACTTGTCTATTACAAAGTTCTGTTTTGAGTTTTCAGTTATGACAGCTAATTTGAAATATTAGATTATTACAAATAGGTTATTTCATCATTAGAATTTACAGTTATGCTGCATTTTAGCTATTTTCTGACTTTAATTAATCAGTATGTGTCATATTAAACAGTTGTATCAATTTTGTTTTCTCTCTTAATGATAATTTTTTTTGTAAATCCTTCATAATCATTCAATGTGCAATTATGTCAAAGAATTATTTCCATTGAAAAAGTGCCAATTTTTGAAGCATAATAACTTCCTTAGATTCTGACCACAGAATGGTGTATGTAACAATCAAGGTGAAGTCTTATGATCAGATCTGCAGGTGCACTGAAGGAAACTTGTGATCCAACTACTAGAATTTCGAGCAATTCTCATGCTCAGATTACCTTAATTTACAATAAAGATATGGTGAAAAATTTCTTATCTCTAATAATAACCCAAATAACATCTAATACAAAACAGAATGGCAAACAAATGGATTTCAAAAAGACAAAAACAGTTCTGTTTTTTGCATTAATTTAGGTAACTTAATTGTATATCTTTTATTTGCTTCTGTGGTAGATATGTGACTTTGGCTTAGCAAGATCAGTAACAAGTGTTACACAAGAAGCTGGTGACCCCAGCCTGACAGACTATGTAGCAACCAGATGGTACAGAGCTCCTGAAATTCTACTAGCCTCTCCAAGGTAGGTAGACTGTATACCTTAATTTATACTTCTGATAATTATTGTTGGGGTTAACTTGTATCATAGGTCAAATACTTTCCAACTCAGGTCCATGCTTCACTTGTAAACCCCTTCTCTTCCCATATGCACACTCCCTTGGAGTTTACAAATGGAACAGCAGGTGACATCTGCTTTCTGGACATAAGATCCTTGGTTTAAACCCTGCCAGCTAGGGCTTGTATATGTGTGTGTTAAAAGTTAAGGCTTTTAGAAAATAATCCTGAAATAATGCTCGATCACTCTGATTGGCTACAAAATTAATCTATTTTATATAGCTGAACATATATCACAGAATGACGTCATGCAATGCAAAAAAGTTTTTCAGGAGGAAGGAAGTGAAGTTGATTTCTAAAAGGAGTAAATCGCTTGTGTTTCTGTACAATAATAGAAAATAGAACACTTGAAAAGCAAAGAGAAAGCTTGGTTTTGCCTCATGAATTTTCCCTCTACACCTTTCTTGTGTTTTCCTATGTCGTAGCATTTTATATTTATTTATTGTCTAGAAACACTCACAATGTTGTTTTATTACCTTAGTAAGATAGAACTAGCTTCTGCAAAAGCTTACTGTAATCCCATCGAGAGTGAGTCAGAATTTCATCAAAACTGGAGATAAATGTAATCTGTATTGGGTTCATAATAAAAGTGTTTAATCCTAGCTACAGCCAAGTAAGTTTGAGGTTTGTTAAACCAAATAGTAGAAAAGTGTTTTCAGACCTAATGTAAACATGAGAAAACCTGTATAATTACTCCAAAATTCAATCATTAACCACTTCCCTTGTTTAGGTACACAAAAGGAGTTGATATGTGGTCATTGGGATGCATTCTTGGAGAGATGCTGTTAGGTAAAAACGTTTTGATTTTTATCAGTAAATAGCTGGCAGGCAAATGAATATGAATAAGTTGTTTAAGTTACCAGGGACTATATAAGTTCAGTTAATCTTGCTAGGTTACTTTTAATTTGTTTATATTTTTGTAGGTTCATTTTTTTTGTTAGTAGTATTTAATATAATACTTTTTTGTTCACAGGAAAGCCACTCTTTCCAGGAAGTTCAACCTTAAACCAAATTGAAAGAATTCTAACAACAATTCCAACTCCAACAAGACATGGTATGTCTAACCTCAATCCAATTTCTCATTTACCACCTTTGTCATATCACTTCATTTGAAAACTCTTTCATAGAAGTATTTTCCTTTCACAAAGTCGTCTACTGTCAAACAGAGCAAATTTTTAAGAAAAATTCAAATTGAGTAAAGTTGCCCATTTCAATAACTGACTAAAGTCTGTTGCTTTGATCAATAGATGTTGACAGCATTCAGTCACAATACAGTTCATCTGTGGTGGACAGAATGTTGTGCAAGCCAAAGAAAAGTCTGGAGGAGTGTATTCCAACTGCCCCATCTGATGGACTTGACCTTCTCAAGAGATTGCTACAGTTTAACCCTGATAAACGGCTGACAGCAGATGAGGCTCTCCATCACCCCTTCGTTGCTCGATTTCACAATCCAGATGATGAGCCATCACTTGGCTATGAGGTGATTCCAGCTCTTGATGATGATGTTCAATTGACTGTGGAACAATACAGAACAAAGCTATATCAGGTAGATTGGATACTTTTGGAAATTCTAAAGGTGTTCAACATTACTCTAGTTTTTTTGGCACTGTCATTAATTCAGACCTAAAGTCTCTGGGATATTTCAATTTTGCATGGTTTTCCAAAATTAATTAAAACTCGCACATTAAATAAAATCCGTAAAAGTACAAAATATGATAGTTTTATGATAGATATAATAATAGACTAACTAAGCTATTCTTTTATTCGTTCACTGATACAGAGGGAAAGCATCTTTAACTGAAACAACAAAATGGAAGCATTTACTTGCAGCTACAACCCTGACAAAATGTATGTTAGAGTCTTAGATAATTTTGTTTTGATGTTGTATTTTTACCATTCTGTAGGACATAGTTGAAAAGAAAACATGTATGAGAAGAGAAAGGCGAGAGCTTCTCAAGAAGGACATAAGAGATAGAGAGCAAAATCCTGCAAAATCGAAACCATCCAATGAAAAGCAACAGCCACTAAAACAAGTTGATAACTTTCCAGATAATAACACAGCAGTACAAACACATTCCGGAACACCTCCTTTAAATTCATCACCTTCGAGATCCCCTGTAGTAAGATCTGAAAATAAAACCTCAGTGGCATTTGGAAGAACAACCAAAGTATTACAGCAGCAGAGATCGCCAAGTTCTAAAATGCATACTAGGAGATATAGTCTAGAGAATGACAGCGTAAGTATTTAATTATAAAGCCATAAGAAATAGAATCAAATTGTAGAGTTAATAAATTGAAAACATTTTTAAGTGTTATAAGCTATTCAGCTATGACTTTAGGGCTTCAATAAATATCAAGAAAATAAGCTCTACTTTTTTTTGATCTAAAAGATAGTAGCAAACTTCCAATTTACTGTTTAAGTATGAAAAAACTAAACAACAACAAAGTTTGTGTTGATATTTGGTATAAAATATATTTAACAATTAGACCTCGAGGGCGAATGGACTACGAGTCAATAGCCCATGAGGCCGTAGGCCGTAGGCCTCATAGGCTATTTAAACTCGTAGTCCATGAGAAGGAAAGGTCTAGTTGTTTTAGTATAAACCTACTAATCGGTCAAAAAAGGATGTTCAAATTAAATTTTCAATGAAATCCTCTGATATTATAGCAAAACGGGGCTCATTACTATTTTGATCCGCCATCTTTTCTCTACTAGCAGGTCATCAGAATGCAGGATGCGTAATAGACCGTTAGTAGGTTTATACTATACTAAAATACTTAAGAAATAAAAGACGTTTTCAGTGCCTTCACAGCCTGGTGAAAACCGAGGCGAACGTTTGGGAGAATTCGGGAACATATCTGTGAAAACTCGAGACGCAGTCTCGAGAATTCTCACAAACTTTGCCAAGGTTTTCAACAGGCTATGGAGGCAAAGACAACATGTATTATTTCTTTTATAAATTATTATTTTCATTGTTAACAAAGAGAAAGACGATATACGAAGCGCGTACTGTAAATTCTCACAACTCGGAGACAGTCAGCCATATTGCCGACGTCCTTTTCGTGCGTCATAGCGCTATGAAAATACACTTGTAGACCAATCAAAACGCACGTACTATCAAAATTATTTTATAATTAAGGGTAGTTATTGCACACTTGCAAAATTTTTCAAGGTCTTAGACAAAGTTTGTGTATAATTTATAATATTCTACAACATACAAATATCCTTTTACTTAAAAAATAAAAGATATTCTCGGTGCCTTCAGAGCCTCGTGAAAACTAAGGCGAACGTTTGAAAGAATTTGAGAGCAGATCAGTGAAATCCCGAGACGCAGTCGAGAATTCTCACAAACTTTGCCGAGGTTTTCACTAGAATGTGATGGCATGGAGAACATATTTTATTCCTTTTATGAAATTACTCTTTTTCCGTCTTAACAAAGAGAAAGGCGACATACGAAGGCGTATGTATAGTTTAATTTCTTTCATGAAAGTGTAAATTCTCACAACTTGGAGACAGCTTACGATATTGCTCACGTCATTTTCATGCCTCATAGCCGTATGACAACACACTTGTTGACCAATCAAAATCAAAAGCTTTTAAATACGTATATTAGATACCACGAAGGGATAATATTTATATTTAATAAAGTAGAGTAATGCTTGATTTGGTATACCAGATTAGCTCAGTTAAACCAAATATTTTCGTGTAAAAGACGTCTTTAGGTTATATTTTCTCCTAGAATCCTGCTTCTTAAATTACTCTCATAGAGAATAAAAAAAGATTGTAATGTATCCTTTTATTTATCTATTTTTCTACCAACATTACAAGTCTAAACAACAAGCTGAACATTAAGGTAGCAGATTTTGTTTCTAACAATGATAACTTCTCCAAAGAAAATGTTTGGAATTATTGTTTTTAACAGTGATGGCAAAAAAAAAAACACTCCTTATGAGTTTATCCGTAAAAAGCCATAAATCAAACCCTTTTTATTTAGACAACGTTGCCATAAGATTTTTAACAGAAGAAGAATTCGAGGGAATTGTGTTATGTTGTAGGTAATGACCAATGGGAAAGCTGTTCCAGCAGGCCGAGCGAGGCCAATTTCTGCACAGGTTAGAGCTAAGAACACCTTGATCACTAGGAGCAATGAGCGGTTACCACTTCATGTCACCAGTGCAAGAATGGTAAGTAATGTAGCCAATATCGGTCTGTGGGAAGTCCTGTGGTGTGACATATTTCTTCTACTACATTTACGTTTTCAATGTGTTTTCTGTTATGAACACTATGGGTGTAATCAGGCCGGGCGGAAGTTCCCCAGAGTTGGTCCGGCCATAGGGGACATTAGTCGAGCGCAGCAGGTGCAAGCAAACTAGGGGGGTCCGGAAAATTTTGAAATTTAGCTTCTCTAGGATGCGAAATGGCGTGTTTTCAGAGAGAAATGAACAAAAAATGAAACAAAAGTTGCGTTGAGACATGCATGTTCTCAGCAGCAAATTAAGCAAATTTATTAGTTTTAATGGATCTTTGGAATGGAATTTTGAGCCACTTATGGTTAATGGGAGTTGAGAGATTGGATCGTGACGTTCGTCAAAGTCAGCTCATGTTTCAATTATCGCTTGTATGTCAGTTAACACTGACCCAGTATAATAATTTCAAGAGGATTTCATGGCTTACTTAATTATTCTAAAAAAGCACGCTAATAATACAATGATTCCAACAGACTTTGCTCAAAAGTTTGTTCGGACATGGCTGGACCAACCGGACCGGCTCTACCGGCCCGTGTATTTTTTTGTTTTAAATGTATAGTTGTACAAATTATTATTTAATAACAAGTCTTGCTTTTCATAAACTACTAAGAAACTTTTGGTGTTAACTTTGTCTATTGCTTCGTTTGGTGTGGCGTACATATTTCTTGATCGGTGTGAGTACTAAAATCTTTGTAGTCCTAGAATGGGAACGAATATCACATTGATAGCGGTTAGTACTCCATAAATCTGTCATAGGTAATGGTGAGTCAGAGTCTTCGTTAGCACTGGCCAGCAGCTGACTGTAGTAAAACATCATGTCTTACCCCTGGCAGAGCAGAAGCTTACTGTTCTGAGTTTAATGGCAAAGAAAGACGTTCTGGCCGTACTTCCGACAAGTTTTAGGAAGTCTTATTTTTCAGTTGTTTCTAATTCTTAAAACTCTGTTCTTGTAATTTGCCCTTTGTTCTTGTGATTTGCCCTTTGGCGAGTATTTTTAGAAGCAAAGTTTTTCGGCATTCGATTTTGTTCCGCAGGCGAAATATCTCGATGAACTTGAAGGGATCTAATTAATATTTAGTAGTGCAGAAAACGTTAGAACGAAAGCTTTTATACAAACTCAAAGATGAAACGGTATTTCACTTCACGTTGATCTAGAAGGAATTGTTGTTAGGGCTAATCCTAACTGAAAATTTTTGCCTTTTCGGGGTAATACTATAGAACGTTAATGCTTTTCCCTTCGTCAGGACGAATCCATGGCATCTAAGGTATCGTTGCAGCGCTCTTACCAACTTAGCTGCAAAGCTTAAGTTGTTAGCAGTGTTAGGCGCAGAAAAACAAGGCAAAAGTGTTATCATATCATATCATATATGGTAGTGTATTTTTCAAGAAAGAGTTGCTAAATGCAAATGAAGTTTCTTGATTGGACCCCAAAATTAGAGCTACAACAAGCTTCTTTAGCAAAAACACTAATAATGTGTTAGAAGCATCCAACTGGTGACAGACGCGTACATAATTCTGTTAAAAAAAGAACGATACGTTACTAATGTATATGACCATTGGACGCTATGTGGAAAGTAAATATTCCATGAAAGAAGGGCTATGGTGGTATAGCCTTATTAATTCTGCAGCATTTTCCTTAAAACCACCTAGCTCCCCGAACGGATCGAAACACGCTTATCAAGCACCCAGCTCCACACGGTCAGTCGCAAATTGAACTGCTAACTTGTTAAGGCTCCCAGCAGTTTAGTTTGGGAGTTGAATTGATACCTTGTGTAAATGTTAAGAAATTGTTATTATTTTGTGTAGATACCCGGACAGAGACCAGCGTCTGCCAAACCTGCGTACAGACCTCAGAAAAAACCCTTATCAAATCCATCTGTCAGCCGGCCTGCATATGAGAACTACACCCAAACACATGGAACAATAACCAAGAGCTCACTACAGGCCCTGCACTCCAAGATTTGGTAGATATTATTGGCTTTGTTCTACCGTGTTTGTCTACTCGGTCAGTTCTCCACAGGGCTTATGGGAAAGTAGAAACAGACCGTTTCAAGCTAATGAAACTCCTGGCACACTTCGAGGAAGAGCAGTGAAATAAACACCTAAAGTTTGGTGATACACAGAAGTTTTATTTAGAAAAAATTGTTTAAAGAAAATCGGACATCTCTTTTTGGTAGAAGGAGATGGCGTATTCATGACACCAGCAAAAGCAGTAATTTTATTCAGGGAAAACATCTGTAAACGCAATAGTTTGTCTTTTTAAGGGGTTTTGTTCTCAAGTCAAACGATTTGAATTAAGAGATGGGGACGAGTGGATTTGGTTTAACTGTCTGCATGAAATGGTGCGAGTGTGTTCAAATGAAGGCAGTTAATCATACGAGGGCCATCGTTTAGGGGTTTGCACATTAGAGTAAAATAAATTATTCGTTTTTGTTTCTTGCAATGGTTTTTATCGATTTAATCTGCATATCACAAATTTTTGTTGAAATAAGTTGTTGTCCACAATATGAGATTATTCACGCTAGTTTCAAACTAAACTAAGTGCAATTTTATGTTTTGTTTCTTTTGAAATATATATATATTAACACATGTTTTCTTTTAAATACTTCATTAGTTTTTACTTGTTTTAGTAAATGTTTTGACATCAAAAGTTAAAATTACTTTTTGTTTGCAGTAATTGTGCTATTGCAAGACTTTCACTAACATTAAAAACTACAATTTTGAGAAAGCGTTAATTTAGACGTTTAACCTCCTTTTATCCTTTTACGGACAGTAAACTGGAGAGAAACAAAACTGACAAGAAGATCAAGCTCCCTTCAAAAGTTGTATTTAAAAATTTAAAGTTGCATCCTTTTTACTATTTCCAGCTTTTAATTGTTAGTTAGGATATTGAAATTATGGACGATTCGTCTCGGACTTGCCATTCGATTACTGCATGTCAAGTCCAAAGCATTTTAGAGAAGATATTATTAATTCTTTTTTATTAAATCATATTTAATACCAGGCTGAAACATAACGCTCTATTTTCTAATATTTGTAAATTTGAAAAACGATAGTATATACAAAAGATAAATATATGCGACAATGCCGGGTTATGTACTGTTGTATGAAATGTTAAATGTTGCCTAGGAACTGAAATAAAATGTCGTGTTTCCACTTCTTGTGCTAATTGTTATGATAGTTCTGTAAAGTAGTGGGATTTTACACTTAGGCCTGGTTTCCACATCTATGTAGTTGTTGTAAATCATCGGTGATGATCTACCATTGTAGGTTTATAACAATTGCCACATTTGAGAACGCGTATTTTAACTGTTTTAATTCATTCGGCGACTGTTAGAGAAAAGTTGAACGTACCTACAAGAGTCGGCGACGCGCTTAAAGTTTACCGAGAAACAGTCGTGTGATGATTGGCGAAAGAATGAAGTGATACTAACTTTGATCCAATCAATGCTGAGAAATTTGTTGCTGAGCAACAATATCACAATTCCTAGCGGTTCGAAACTGGGTAAACAGCATTGGCGACTTTTGACCACGAAAAAGGTCTAGGTGCTAGCCAATCATCGGTGAATTATAACATGGAAACGTGAACTATTCAGTGAATAAAGTTAGTTGCCAATGACGTTCAACTATATGGAAACCAGGCTTAAGCAAAATGATTTATTTTATTTGCAAAGTGCATTAACATTTTTTAATTTTAAAAAGTTTTAACGGCATTAGAAGACTTGCTTTTGACCCTGGTTCAATGCGCTTGATCCTGAATGTTTTTCCATTTAGGTTTTTTTAACAGACCTGCCTACCCTTGCATGAGATCTAAAAATCTGAAGATGGACTGCAGAAAATCTGCAGATTCTGTGAAAAACCGTGAGAAAAATAAAAAATCTTTGGCATCAGTAGCCTGCGTCGAAGCCAGTCTAAACCTCCGGTATACACAGTTTTATGTTACAGAAACAAGAACTAACCGGACGGTGCTAGAACTTTCTATAGTTTGTCTAGGTTTCCTATAGAAGAATGATTTGAGACTGCTAGCACTCTCCAGACATGTGTAAAGTTTCGATTAATAGAACGTTGAATCACTACACTAGAAACCTGCAGAATGTTTTAGCGGACTTAGTGACTATATGTATGTGTATATAGACTAGAATTACTATTTGCAGGCCAGAGGAGTTATACATATTATGTAAATGTTAGTGATGATGATATATATAGAGAGAGCAAATAGAGTTCTTGAGAAAGAAAAAGTATAAGTAATAGGATTGCGGCCAGTTGACAAATCCTGTACCTTAAGCGCCCGATATGCTATTAATATTATTTCCTGCAGTTTATTATGAATAAATACGTTGTTATTTTGTAATCGCGTTTTCTTCGCATTGTGCAGTCAAGAATACAACAAAAGCATCAAAGGAAAAAAACGTTTTAGTAATAAATAGTGATCAGTAAATAAACGACATATATTATATAGATAATTATGCGGAGACAAAGAACTCGGGAAAAAAAACGAGCTCAAGATGGCAATTAAACCCATGACCTTCCGTACACTATAGTCGGATGCTCTATCAATGAGCCACGGGAACACATGGCAAGCTAGGTCATTAATTGGGTTATTACTGATATTACTAATATTAGTAGAGACTTATTTCAGAGTGGCTTTGCGATGCAGCAAATCGATCAGTACGTGTTCAACACATATACCTTGGCATTTAAGTGATTGTGTTATACAGTCCGTGTTTCATAACCCGATTAATGACCTCGCTCGTTGTATGAGTTCCTGTGGCTCAGTGGTAGAGCATCCAATTACAGTCCGTGTTTCATAACCCGATTAATGACCTCGCTCGTTGTATGAGTTCCTGTGGCTCAGTGGTAGACCATCCAATTACAGTCCGTGTTTCATAACCCGATTAATGATCTCGCTCGTTGTATGAGTTCCTGTGGCTCAGTGGTGAGAGCATCCAACTAGTGTATGCGGAAGGCCATGGGCTCGGTTCCCATCGGATTTTCCCGAGTTCTTTTTTTCCGCATAATTGTTTACATATGTTATTGATAACGTTGTGTGGCATATATTTACAAAATCCTTGTTTGATATAAGAGATATAATTTGAAAATTCTAAAAGTAAAGAAAAGTATAATCTAATTTACTTGGTTTACACTTAATTGTACCATCGAAAATAGCGTTATCGTGGAAAACGAAACTCTCCCTTCAGGGAGTAGTAAAATTACGCGTTTCAGGTTTCCAAGATAAAATAACGCACCTTAAAACTTCCAATTAACATAAATGCGTTGTTACGATTAAAAGAAGGAAACTGTTATTATTGTTTGTTTTAAATCCAACACTCGCTGTTCAAATTAATAGTTTTTCTATAGATTTTAACACATCGGTACAAAAGGTTATTGAAATAACCATTAAGATCGAAATTTGAACGATTATTACTCGTGGTACCACGAGTCAACGTTTGGGTTGGATTTCTTTTTCTTTTTTCTTCATGTCGCGATTAGCGATTCGGTCCAGTGACTGCCATATTTAGGATTTGTCCCCGGTCCCACGCGTACCACGAGTAAAGGCTTAATGAGCCTCTTTTTGCTAACGATAATGTTATTGTCTTTCAGGTGAGCGCTGTTTGGATGGAGAAACAAACATGCTGGCGTTGTACCAAGTGAACCGCTATGCGGAATGGATTATAAAACCACGTGAAAACAGTCCATTCTAGTCCGTTCATTTGGAGGTGTAGTGGAGGATAAGCCAGACGATATTCACAGCTTCGGCATTTGTTACAGTGTCAACATTTTTAACCTTATAAGGAATTTTAGCAAGGACTAATAATGATCAGACTGGGTCAAGTGCAAAAACTTTGTCGGCGAAAAATACGCAAAGCATTTTAACTTTGCTGCATTTTTGATAGTGTTAAGAGGGATCCTACAATGTTGTACATTGGTCTAAAACATTACTTTTCTTTACCTTGGGTCCATATCAACAAATTGTATGTAATTGTTCTTTGTATATAGCTTATCCTAAACGTTTTTTATCCCTCATTTTCAAAGTTTAAATTTCCTACGCGTCGCCATGTTGAATTGTGACGTGTGTTTTGGTTGCAGTCCCTAGAGTTTTCAAAGTTTAAATTTCCTGTGCGTCGCCATTTTGAACTGTGACGTGTTTAGGGTACAGCGCAGCCCCTCCCCTCCCCCCTCACACACATACACACTCATGCACTCGTACATATCACAACATGGTACTCACTCTTCCTGGAATTCCTGGAAAACTTCTGGAAAACAATTAATTTCTCTGTATTACTGGAAAACTCCTGGAATTTGTGGAAAAACTTTCATCACTCTTATAAACTATCCAAAACCTGCAAAAGTATTTGAATCATGATTGTACTTTTTTTTTTTTTATGTAAACTCACTTTCAGTAGCTGCTACCATGGCAAAAACGAGATAGAATTTGGCGTTGGATCCTGGAAAATAAATTCTTTACCCTGAAGAACTCCTGGAAAACTCCTGGAAATCTGTTATCATGAGTCAGTGAGCACTATGTGTCAATAAATGAGACTGAAATAGCTCTGTGGTAGCAATTTTGACTATTTTCGTTTGTCGTTCTCATGTTCTCCGGAATTTTCTTTTTCTAAACGTCCTGTTTCATTCTATGTTGCCTTTGCTTTTATTTTTAAGAGCGAGCTTTGGTATAACACTCATAAAAACTAGTGGCCCCACTTGATACAAAAACTCAAATTTTAGAAAAAATCAACCGATGTAAAAACTCCACGTGTAATCCATTTCGTTAAGAAAAGGTGAATAAAAAATGTAGAAAAATAAAATAAAAATTATAGAGTGACAATAAGAGGTTCTTAGCAAATGTTGCTGATAGCATAAAAGTTTTTAGGAGCTGAAACTGACATAACGTTGTTAAGACAAATATTTGCCATGGCGCAGCGCGTGAGTTCAACACACTTTTTATTTGGATATTTTTCTATTTACCAAATGTTGAATTCACGGAGCGCGACGATTTTGCAGTTGATAACTCTTGCGAAATTCATATTCCTGTTTGTGTAAAGCTTGCGGTTATTCTTCACGACTTCAGTCACACGAAGTGCAGTTAAGATAACCTTGTATGTCAACCTCGTACGTAGTCTCATTTCATTCCCGGAAGTGAAATGTGCCTCGGTGCGAGGTTACTTGTATGGGTGGTTACCTGCAGACGTCATTGGTTTGCTTGATTAGCATACAACTTTACGAAACGCTTTCAAAATTTAGAAAACCGTTTTTTTAAGCCTATAGACCAGGGAGTTGGGCGGGGAAACCAGCGGTCCGCTCTTGCTCAATGTGTGATGCAGGAGTATGGCCTGGGTACAAGGGCGCTCTGATTCTTCGCAAGGCTCAATTCAAAAGTTGAAGTCGACCATTTTCGTTTTCAACACTAAATTTCTTCTTTTCTTTTTTATAATGGTGCTACAAAATCTCAGGCTCCGTAAGGTAACAAGGTAATAATCTTTGTCTTTAGGGCAGTTAATACTAATCAGCTGCAAGCAAATCGGTTAAACTTGCTTTCATAAATTTGTAAGTCACATACGATTTCCGTAAAATTATTTTACCAACTCTTCATTCGCAGCTCATTGTGAAGGCTCCCTGTAAGCCCCGATATCAGGATTTATATATGTAAAAAAGTAATAAATAAACTACAGCATATCCAATTTTTAGTGTGATGTAGAGTGATATAAGCAAGTTATGGAATTTTGAACTTGTTGCTGACTGTTGGGCTACGTTGAATGAAATGTACTAGTACTAGACTTTCGATTTACTAGTGTATTTTAGGCGCAAAGTACTATCCAAATTATTTTATAAACTGTAATAAAACACAATTGGTATTTCAGAACACTAGGGAAATGTAAAAAACACGAGCCACACGGTAGGCGAGTGTTTTCTATATTTCTCGAGTGTTCTCAAATGCCTGAAGTGTTTTATCGCAGTCTAATACACGATTTAGGCTTCTTCATTTGCTTTATAATGTAGATTCTACACGCCGAAAAACATACTTTGATGAAGCATGGGTTTTTGCCCAATCAGAGCGTGCGTAGGGTCCTATTTATATTATGATTAATAATAATAACCTTAATAATGATAATTATAATAATATCGATTGGTGTCAAGTCTTTTCTGGCTGTCCAAAGGCCTACTAATCTGTTAAATTTTCCAGGGAACTGTGGTGTTCCAGTACTGGTGCGTCTGAGTGGTGGCATCTGGTTCAGAGTTACGCCCGTTCAACTGCAGTCATGTCAATGATTGGTTATATCATCGGTCTTGGTGACAGACATCTTGATAATATGCTGATTGATTTTACAACTGGAGAGGTAGGATTTTTTATTCAGAATGTTTTAGTTAAATGGAGATAAATAGACTTTTCTTGTGTTTGTTACATTTTTTAAATTCTAATTTCTGTTGGAGTTATATGGTAGCCTACGAGTGCCTTGACGAATTTTCTATTTTTCGTGTTTTCGTTTTGCCTTATTATCTTAAATTAAGTTGAATCATGTAAGTTTACTTTGCGTTTGTTTTTTGTGTCATTACAATTTGGAAACGAAATTATTTCATTTTATCAAGTTTACTCTATATTTTGTTGTCTTTAGGCATAGTTTCAGATTAACGCGAGTATTAGTTAAGCTTCAGTCGAATGAATGTTCAGGGCTCGACATTAATTTTTCACTTCACTTCCCTTCATGGAAAACCTTTTGATATATTCCATTCCGTATCAAAAATTTACATTTCAAAAAAATTTTAGAACTTTTAAAATATGTTTGCCACCAGAAACTAACCTGCGATTGATTAGTGTCCCGTCCATGAGGATTTAAAGACTCATCTGCTTAACACTACAGAAAAAGAGATGTAAATGCCGGCTGCATGGACCACTTGGCTCGTTTGGCGTAGTTCCCCTTTCTATGAACAGTTTGGAAAAAACTTTAACCCTGAGAAGGGCCTGAGATCGAACCCTTGGTCTCCAACTTGGTTATTCGAGATTCAAAAGGTTCAACGGTGCTCATTTACCACATTAATAGGACAAAGGATACAGTATAAAATTAGAGGGGTAGTTCCCTTTTCTTGGATAGTTTGGGAAAATGTTCAACCCCTCTGGATCGAAACCATTTGTGAATGAGAGGTTCAACAGGTTCACCGGTTTTTATTTGCCACATTACTAGGTATTCAAATACAGTATCAAATATTCTGAAAACTGAAAGAGGGACAAGATTCACAATCCCGATGGTGTTAGTCTAGCAGTTCTGCGCCCTTCTACATTTATTATAAAAACGTAAAGACGATAAAATAGAGTGAAAAAAGATGAACTTACCCACATCCCTTATAAGCTTCTTGTTTATTTGCAAGCTTCCTTGCCTAGTTTAGCAAATTCTCAACACTATTTTATATATTACATATATATAATATATAATATAATCTTATATATTATATATTATTATATAACTATATTATAATATAACTATATTATAAATAATATATTCTTTATATATATAAAAGTTTAAGACAAAAAACTTTGAATTTGATTCATTGTTTATTACTACGGCCTGTTTCGTATGGTGACCCACACTCATCAGGTAACTCGCAATGAATGACCGTTGGTAATTTTACACTGGCTACAAGTACAATGTGGTTGCTAGGTTACTATCTATATATAAGTTTTTATAGGAAGTTCTTAAGTGTAAATCTATTTCTGTGTGGACATGGACTAGCTAATTCGTTTCGTTTGTTTAAACTACATAGGTCTTTTTTACATATGATGATGAATTTTTCATATAAACATAGATTACATTTTTTGGTTTCGTTGCTGTACGAGTGACTTTTTTTAATAATTTTCCAGGTGATTTCAAATTTAGTGTTTTTGTCCTTTAATTTCCATATGTGTTTAGATAATTCAGTTTCGTTGCGTTTTGTTTGGTGTTTAAAAGATGTCTTGTGGTTACTATAACGTTCTTTGAAATTTGATGCCAGTCCTACGTAGGTTTCTTTCGCCGTGTCTGTGGTTACTGTTGCTTGGTAGATTACGTTCTTCTGTTGGCAATTTCCTTTAAGTGGGCATTGTTCTTTTTTTCTACAGTTGCAGTGTTGTTGTTCTTCTTGGTTTGGTTGTGCCGCGTTAGAGATTGTTTTCTTGTTGTGTGATGATATGATGGACTTTACGTTAGGCATGCAGGAGTAGCTTATCTTTAAAGTGTTTTTATTGAATATTTTGTGCAATGGGTGGTCTTTGTTGAAGCATGTCTTGACTGTGTTTAAGAACTTACGTCCAATGTTGGACGTGGGCTTATACAAAGATGATGGACTGATAGCTTGTAGGTCAACACCAAGAGAGATTGACAAGATAAAGAAAATAATAACGAAGATATTTAAAGACAACGATCTCAAAATCACCATCGACGCCAGCAAAAAAGTAATCAACTTCCTAGACATAACACTCTACTTAACAGACGGAACATACAAACCATGCATGAAACCTAACAACAAACTGCTCTACGTACACAATCAAAGTAACCACCCTCCACAAATACTGAAAAACATACCACAGAACATCAACAAACGACTGACTAACATTTCCTCTAATGAAAGTGTCTTCAACGAAACAATACCGCCTTACCAAAAAGCCCTCAAAGAAAGTGGATACAACTACAAACTGAAATTTGACAAACACAAAAACAATGGACAAACGAAAACGAAAAACCGAAAACGCAAATAAGTTGGTAGAACCCACCCTGGAACGCAACAGTCAGAACCACCATCTTCATCACCACCATTGACCTCATTACCATCATTGACCATCATCTTTATCGTCGAAAATCATCATTATCGCCAACATCATCATCATCATTACCATCACAATCATCGTCATCACTGTCATTATCACAATCATTATCACAATCGTCGCTATCACGATATTCTTCATTACCTCATCGTCATTATTTTGTTAGTCATCAATTGATACATTATTGACTGTCACCATCATTGTCAACCTTATCTCCATCATCATCTTTACACCATTCGCTTTGATATTGTTATTACCATAACATTATCGGCTTCATCTTCAAAATAGCAGCATTTATTGATGTTATTATTGTTTGTTTTTGTTGTTGCTGCTGTTATTTTCTGTAAATAATCATAAATTTGGGCAATGGTTTGTAGTAATAAATTCTAACTTCTGCCAGTTCGTAAAACGGTGGCTGTGGCAAAGATAATGAAATCATGCCGTGTGAGTGCTTGTTTGAGACAGCCTCAGCCTGTTCACAAGTTTATATGAGATCGTAACAAATGACCCCGCTGTTCTAAAAATCCTTGTAGCTCAGTGGATAGAGCGTCTGCCCGGTGCTTGGAAGGCTGTGGGTTCAAATGTCATCATGGGCTCAGATTATTGTTTTGAAAAAGAAAGAAGACAAAAGTTGGTTGTTATTTTCAGTTTATTTTGTGTTCACCACAGGTTTTTGGATTTTTGTGCAAACACTATACAGAGATGGTGGAGGTTACAGCATGTGTATCAAAGTTACGACATCCTGGTTGCCCCTCCCCCGACAACTGTTGGTGACAGCAAACTGTCAACTTCTTCCCTTACCAAAGACTCTCCAGCTTCAGAATTCATCCCTTTTGATACAGACACAGCCGCTCCTGATCTTGAGAGTAAAGTGGGTTCTAGTGTAGCTACAGAGCGCTATGAGGCTGCAAAGATCATTCAGAGATCATGGCGAAGTCACATCGTAAGTTTATAGTTTAGTAACATTTATGTATCATAATGTATAGAATGGGTTAAGCAGTGCGGCGTGCATAGTTGTTGAGACCGCTGCATTCCTGTAAGGTTCCATCTCTTATGGCCAACTCCTTCACGAGTCAAGTGGCTAACTGTAGCTGGCACTTAACTCTGGACGCAGCACTGATCCAACACAGGTTAGTCTGAGCAGACACCGAGTGCTCATTATATTACTGATCCTGGAACGGTGGAAAACTGAGTAAGCCTTGGCGGGAAAGAAGGACACATAAGTACATGTTCAAATCTTGGCAGATCCAGGCATCAAACTCAGGACCTTGTGGTCTCAAAGTGCTCTCAGTAATCTTTCCAACTTCGCCACCCACACAGCTCTTTCCGCCCTTATGAGGTTGGTAAAATGATGAGGGACGGCTCTATAGATAACTTGGTTTTTAAGAAAAGATTGCTTTTTTATTTTTTCAACCTTTTTTTTGGTGTCTAAGCTCAGTTGACACTAGGCAGTTGTTTCTGTTAAGTATACAAAGAGTAATCTGAAGAAGAGCATTTTAGATTACCTTGGCCCGGTTGTTCAAAAGTAAAATTAGAGCTAACCCACCAGTGAATTCGCTCAAAAGTGGGTTCATGCTAATGCTAGGTTAAACTCGGATTAAATTTCCATTATTTTTAATCTTTGTCTTGAATTGTATTAACTTTTTAATTTGTTAATTAGTGCTGAGAAAACGCAATGTCAGATATGCTACCAAAAGGTTAAAATAGCAAAAAAATGTACAACAATTTTCAAAGCCATAACGACACTCTTATTTTGGTGTATTTTGACATGTTTCGGCAGCATCTACTATCATCATCAGAACGCATTCTCAATGCATTCTGATGATGCATTCTGATTCTATCATTCACTCCGACGAAGGACTACAGTCCGAAACGTCAGTTTTTTTTTAAAATTCATTCACTATGGTGTAAAATTTATAAATTTAATTACTTGTAAAACTGTTTCATCAGAATGCAAATGAATACTGACTGAGAATAGTTAAATATTCCGATATTTTACAATAGAATGATAGGTACATACTGATCTCATAAATAAACAATGGTGAAGAATAGAATAGCTAAGATGATGAACACAGATAACAAAAGATTAATGACAGAGGTTTTTAAAATTGGCGTGAAATAATTACTGATTTAGTGAAGGCTTACACCTTTTTATGTGGAGGCCTTCTTTGATCCTAAGGCTTAATCTATCAATACAAAAACAGAGTGTCGTTATTGCTTTTTAAATTTCAGATATCTATTTATAAACTTGCTGTTTCAAAATTTTGCTTTGAATATCCAGAGGCGGCCACACACGACAACAAAATTTTGACAAATGTCATTGGTTCACCGATAAACAGCTTTATTCCTGTTCTAGGTTTAAAAGACCTTCCATAAATTTTATCCTAGATGTTAAAAATACTTGATTTCGGGGTTACTTATGTTATATCACAACTGTATTTGTTCAATTATCCTTCATTCTGACTTTTTACCAATAGACTGGTCAGTTTCGCATTCCTAGTTGCCGCTGATTTAAATGACTGCAGATTCCTTTTGCACAGTGTTAGCCTCAGTATGACGTTAAATATTCCTAAATGCCAATGTAGTTTTAGACTTCTTACAACTGCATGTATTGTTGAAAGTGTGACCTCTCGCTCTCTTGCTATAATATTTTTGAATATTTAACAACAAAACGAAGCTAACACTGTGCAAAAGGAATCTGCAGTCATTTAAATCAGCGGCAACTAAGAATGCGAAACTGGTGTATCCTTTTATTTGGTGCTAAGCCATGGGGGAAAGGGGGGGGGGTGTTGGAACTGCAGGGTAACATTGCAGAATTCGATTGAAAAACTTTGATTCAAATGAATGATTACAAAATTCTAACCACTGATGAAATCAGGTTATTGTTTGTGGCCATTTAACAGTGTCTAATATTACTCTTGACTTATAGAATATCGATATTGCTACTTTAGATAAGTTTAGACATTTGCTGCTACTCAGGAAAACACATAAAATATGTAATTGAGTTTTACACATTAAACGGCAGACACTAACTACACTGAATAAAAATTTTGTATTGCAGGACATTCAAGTATTTCGATACTACAGAGATCTGATCAACTTCAAGAACAAAGGAGATCCTTCCCTCATGTTGAGATGTATAAACCCAAAAGAGGTATGCGAAGAAGTAACTTACACTTTATGGTGCAGTATATTATTACTGTAAAGTCTTCCTTTTTTGCCAAAATTTGAAAGAGATTTTTAAGTGCGTTGTTGAGTAGTTACAGTCAGTGGTTGAATAAGATAACTCAAGGTTTCGACCGTTAGCTTCATCATATTGTGACATCTTTTGTTGTCCACGCAAAGTCTAACGTTTGAAACATCAGCACCTTGAACCACCCTCTACGATAATGTACCAATTTTAACGTTTAGTTTCCTAAGTTTTAGACTTTGGAATAAACTGCCACTTCATAGTGTAAAACAGTCATTTTTGTTCGAGATGCTAAGGCTAGGCAGGAAAAACGAACAGCAGTTTGGGGCAGATGTTGACTGAGTTTTTTGTTCTCACCTTGATGGTAAAATGAGAAACAGCTAGCTTCTGCAGGAAGCTTATTTATGATGGATTAGTTTCCTGTCCAAAGGAAGTTTAAGACTCATCTGCGTAGCACTACAGATGTAAGTTTTGGTTTACTAAGCTCAAAAAGGAATTAACGTTATTTCAAGGAAAAACGAACAGAGCTTGGGGTAGATGTTGACTGAGCTTTTTGTCTTCACCTTGCTGGTAAAATGAGAAACAGCTTCTGCCGGGAGCTTATTTGTGATGGATTAGTGTCCTGTTCAAGGGGACTAGTTAAAGACTTATCCGCTTAACACTACAGATTTAGGTTTTGGTTTACTAAGCTTGAAAAGGAACTAACGTTATTTCAATCTAAATCCCTAATTATTTTTCATACACCGAGGTTATGTACTGTAGGTTGTTCATTTGTTGATTTTGTCCTTAGGCCAGGCTGCTGGATGCTGCATCAGGAGTACACATCAAGTTTCGTCTTGCTGGGGTACGTAATTACTTGGTTATGGATAAATGACAGCGAATTAATAGAACTGTAATTATTTAATT
Source organism: Zoanthus gigantus (assembly GCA_025331005.2). Lineage (NCBI taxonomy): Eukaryota > Metazoa > Cnidaria > Anthozoa > Zoantharia > Zoanthidae > Zoanthus > Zoanthus gigantus. Next base: position 20,496 of record JAOBBB020189815.1, read on the forward strand.
GTTAGAGGACACAGTCATTTCATTGTGCTAGATAATTTATAAAATCCCTGATTTCCCTTCCCACCCAAATTTGTAATTCTGTATGACTACCTAAGCAGGCTCGCCTGCTATTTTATAATAGCTTAGTTTTACCAATTTTTGATTATGCTGATGTAGTCTGGGGAGACAAGGATAATGTGGTTTTAATGAATGAACTACAGGTTTTGCAAAATAAGGCTGCTAAGATAATATTAGACAGACCTTTACACTCCTCTGCCAGTGACGCACTGTCAGCCTTGAAGTGGCTCAATTTAAAACAACGTAGAACTTACCATCGCTGCATTTACATCTATAAGTGTATTAACGGTCTCATGGATCACTCTTTAGATATTGTTAGACGTAGTGAGATTCA
>JAOBBB020189816.1:0-11950 GCA_025331005.2 Zoanthus gigantus
TCTACTGTTATAAGCTCCCTGTGTTTAAGACACAGCGTGACTGGACATTCATGGAATATGTGATTTTTTTTTTCGTCTTCTCCTTGCATTGTTTTCTGCATCTTAATTGGTTTTAAGTATATATAAACTTAAAAATTTCAGCATAACAATAATAACAGCAAAGATTATTGGGTACAGTATATATCACTCAAACAGATAAAGAGAATATGTTGCGTAAATCAAACTTTTAATAGATAACCCTTAAGAATATTACTTAATTTAGCTTCCCTGCTAACTAGATTATTTGAATACCAGGACAAGAATTCATTTTTAATCAAAGGAGATAGGTAGCCGATTTGTTTGAAGAATCAAAACGCGAATGATATTAAACCGTAAAGTTGTAATAAATAATTACATATCATTATCATCTTTACGTTGAACTATCAACTGCAAAGTATGGTACCTTTTGGACATGAACTGCTCTGCCCACTGTATCCCAACCTTTTAATATTCCATTCTCGACAATCCCCCTTCTTCTTATTTGCCTTTTAGGTAAATAAGTCCGAATAAAAGTATTTAAACCAAAGCTCTTAGGAATTTTTAACTAAATCAGGTCGTCACCTCCCAGGTTCCTAATCCCTTTATCTTGCCCATTCAAGAGTCTAGCTTACCTTGAGAAAAAGGGCAACCAAAAATCTCCGATTTTAAGCAAATGTGTCGGGATAGAGAGATGTAGCTTGTGGGAATAATACGTATCATTTTCGCAATGATAGTTGGTTTGAATGTGTTCTGAACAACTCCGACAACATTTAAGTTCCCCACAAATTCCTTTAAAAGAACAAAATGTTAGGTGAATATAAAGTCTGGTTTCCTTAAGACGCCTTCCTGACGCCAGCTTATCAACGCCTCGAATAGGTGACATTTTAAAAGCATATGGAAACATATTGTCGGCGTCATCGCCGATGTCGGGGAGGTCGGGAAAGTTGGTAAGGTTTCAACTTTTTGAACAGTCACCGATTATTCGCGCTCACTTGTTGCAGTAAATTTTGGGTATGGAAACACCATTCGGTACCACCGCCGACTTATCCTTCCCAAAATTTGTTGGTGCAGCGTGTAATTTTCCAACATGGCATCAGGAAGTGGAAATTTTAAAGTCTTTATACAACGAAAAGTTAATCATTCTTAATATAAATAACACAATATTATGAATCAATTTTTAAAAAAGCCGCAAAAAACGAATATAGCTCATCATAGGGCAACGCTTTGTATTATAAAAATCGCATTGAAAATTTTAAAGTTCATTTTTTTTTCTTTTTTATTCTCTACAACACATCAGCTGCAGCTGATTTTCAAAACACCAAGGTTAGCTCACATTAGAGAACGTTTATTCTCCTTTTCATCCTTTGGAAAACAAACACAACAAAATGAAAACACGGCCACGGCTTGTGTCTACGTCTGCGCAAACGCCTGCGTTTCCGTCATTCTTTACACTAACGAAACCAACAATTAAAGGAGTTAACGTTTATTATTTTACAGCTCCATATAAGGCTATCTCTTTTGTCCTTAACACGTGAGTCTTTGTTTGCAACTAAATAAGTTAAAACGCAATATAGTTTCGCTCTTTTTGTTACTAGCCTTGCTAGAAGTAACTTACTTGCGGTCCCTGCTCTGACCAATTGTGGTGGAAATTCGGTATTGTAATTTGGGAAACCAGCTACTCTACAAACTACAGCTACAGTCAGGTCTAGAGTAGGGACTACCAGAGCTAATCCACAATATAACCGGCTACCCTACCCTACCAACTACAGCTACAGTCAAGTCTAGAGTAGGGACTACCAGTGCTAATCCACAATTTAACCGGCTACCCTACCGTACCAACTACAGCTACAGTCAGGTCTAGAGTAGGGAATACCAGTGCTAATCCATATACCCATATACCTCGCTCTACTTACATGTATTGAGCACAGTTTTGCGGATATCAACCTCATACTATATATATATATATAGGGCTAATATTACTCACGGTATATCCTTTGCTTGTGTCATTTGGATTTTCACCTATGTATGAGATCCAATTGCTGCCGTTAAAGCTGTACTCCACTTTGTACGCCGTAACGAAATGAGAAGATTGAAATTGATAAAGGCCCTAGGGAAGTAAATTGTAAATGATAGTTGATTGTTTGAAAACCTTTTTTTTTTTTTTTTTTTTTTTTTGGAGCTTTGTCAGAAATTGAGTCTTTCTAACTATTTTAGAATGTTGTTACAATTGATAATTGATATTGTTGTTAACCTTCACGCTAGCATGGATTGGCTTCGAGGAGGTTGGTGTTTTGTTGACTTAGAAGAGGGCGAAGTCTTTGATAAGGGCTTGGATCGAAATCGATGAATAAGGTTTTGACCTAGTGGGATGCGGATGTTAAATAAGGACTTTACTGATGGTGCAGGTGGAAATGAACGTTTTATGAGTGGGATATTAGATTAGAACATTTCCGGTGATGTTGTATGAGTATGATGGAGTTGAGTATTAGATTATCACGTTTCTTGTGATGTTGTATGAAGATGTTGAAGCTGGATATTAGATTATTACGTTTCTTTTGATATTGTATGAAGATGTTGAAGCTGGAAAATAGATTAGGACGTTTCTTGTAATGTTGTGTGATGACATTTGATGTGGATATTAGTTGGGGACCTTTGATGTAAAATTTGGATAAGAAGGTTGAGTGTAATGTGGATTCTAGATGTGACTGTTGAATGGCGGCGTTTAATGTGGATGTTTGACGTCACTGGTGGTTGTGGTTGTTGCATGTAGATGGTAAGTTTTATACTTGCAAGCAATGGGAATGTGTATGTTGAGCATATATCTTGATAAAAATTGGTCATCGTTCATTTTGACTGATCTCTTCTTTTCGCACTAGAAGTATCTGGATGATTTGATGATTTGATGATTTGATGTCAAGATTTGTTGTCCACTTTATTGCCAACCGTCCGTTGTGTATAATTAATAAAAGTAGTTACTCAGCTAGATTAGCTTTTTAGCTATTCTGAGTAACCTTTACAATAACCTGTTTTATTTCTTCACCATGTAAAATTAATTGTGCTAAATTTTGTAATAAAGTTTGACTCGGAAGATAAGTAGCTAAGTTACCTGTGTAGCCACTCCTGTGATGTTAGTTAAATTTCTCAAATCGATTTGAAAATATTCTCCAACAGTTTTTCCAGTGTTGTAGTTTTGCGTCTGAAATTTAATGAATAAGCTCAAACGTGTAGAACAAAACTTATTTTACCTACAACAGATTCGTGTAATGATACAAATGAAGAAAGCAGACTACGGAAAATTCTTGGGTGCCAGATGGCATATATGCATGTGGAAGAAGATAGAGAAAAGAAAGAGAACTTAAAATAAACGTAAGAGAGCAAAAGGAGGCTAACACCACCAGATAAGCTCTGTGCTCGCCTGGCAAAAGACGTAGAGGCTGCAGATTGCTAGGATTATCTGGGGCCGCTCTTTGGATAATGAAACAAGCTATATTGAACTAACACTGGTTTGAAGCACAAATATAGGAAAAAAATGGAGTGAAATTGCTTATGGTTCAAGTCAAGCCAAATCAGTAATATGGTAGTGTATCGTTTTCACACAGTATGAATATATTCTATATATAACTGTATAATATCGTGATTTGTACATCCGGAATGTAATCAGTGTTTTTGTGAATATATGATTGTTTGATATCCGTTGTATAATAAGATGCTTAAAGAACGAGCTTGAATTGTTGTTCTCTATAGTAGAATACTAGAGTATTTGTTTGGTAAAGCTTCGACAAATACCAATAGTAATAAATACAATTTAGAAAGTAATGATATAGAAAATTCGATTTGATAAATGTTTGTTGAATTTCGCATGCTGAAGGCAATCTGAAATAACCGATGTACAAGCTTTAAACACCACACTAACAAGTGAAAACTACAAAGTTTAATACCCACTTTAATTGAGTTATTAAATCATTGCTAAAGACATAACACATAAAGTAACACATCCTTGAGTTTCGTTAGTTTTCAATAATTTTTTATGATATTGTTTATGGAATGAGTAAAATGAAAATGCAAATATCTATTTAAAGTTTTAACAATTGCCGGGATACCTGGCTGCACCACGAGGGAGCAAATAAGTTGAAATTGTTTATTCGTCCAAAACGTGGGAGAAAAAATATCCAGTTATTATTTCCAATCCGCTGCTTGAAAAATGACGATGCAGTGAGCTGTGCGTCGGATATCCGACCATCTGATACTCCAAGGGATCCTGTGCATTCTAGCAAATAGAGACTTTGTTTGAGAACCTGCGTCACATTTTGAAAATATGATGGGATTTCAGGCGTTTCAAAATAACATATTGAGAACAGAAAAAAAAGGTATTTTAATAGTGTATTAGAAGGTTAGATCAATCTATCTGGGCTTAGCAAAAAAAGGAGGGAAGGTGGGAGGGGGGGCTGGGCGGGGGTAAGAGTGAATAGAAGGCACCCGTATCTAACCTTTCAATACATTAATTACTGATCTTTAGCAAATTATTCTCTTATTCGGTTACGTTTAATCATCTTACAGCCAATAGCTAGGTAACATAATCGATTTGTAAATTTTTAAAAAAAGAGATTAATAGATTTAAAACTGAAGATATTTTCCGATTGTACGGTGGAAAACAAGTTGAGGACAACAAGTAAGTTTCAATTGTTCGAAAGTTGGATTAGATCGATGTTTCATTTTACCTATGTATCATTCTAACGTAAATTCCAAGTTTAACTGGCAACTTCAAATTTACATATGCCAGCAATTTGGAAACAGCTACAAAATACTTTCTAGCAAGTTAATTATGATTAAGAAAAAAAGGTAAATCAATTGAAAACAGCTAATACACTCTTGTAGTTTATCATAACAGTTTTTAGTCCGAGAAAAGAGAACATCGTTTATAAATCTATTTGTGATGTTCCCTTTCCTTGAACTATAATTTTTATGTTGTAATGTAAAAAGTCAGATCAATATGAGTTTGTGGAGCTGGTGGACCAATTTTAATCTAAGTTTTACCTCTTGAATGAAGCATGAAAACTGCTCTAAACCTTCCAATGGAGTTGCTAAGCTGAGATCGAAACTGAATAAACAGGTGTGGACTCGTTGATATCAGGACTGACGGTATGTTCTCTTGACAATAGCGCCCTGTCGAATAAATTATAACTTAGTAATTAAAGTGATTTCGAACTATAACAGTAACTGATGAAATGGTTTGGTTCACAATTTACCAATCTGAGACAACTCGGAAAATGAGAATTGCAACGAGAATCAATGTACAATTATCTTATTCACTATTTTGGCTACAGAGGCTCACCTCCCTTATACATACTATAGCTTTTTAAAATAAAAAATTAAGGTTTTCTGTATAGTCTAAAGATAAAAAAACTTGATTTAGATCGTAAGCATATAAATGTTTCTTCAAAGAAAACGAAGAAAAAGTAATAGTTATAGTTATAGTGGTACGCATTAGTGGTGGCAGTAATAGTAGTAGTAGTCGTAGTAGTAGTAATAGTAGTAGCAGTAGTATATACGTAGTAATATTAGTAGTAGTAGTAGTGGTAGTTGTAGTAGTAGTAGTAGTAGTAGTAGTAGTAGTAGCAGTAGTAGTAGTAATAGTAGTAGTAGTAGCAGTAGCAGTAGCAGTAGTAGTAGTAGTAGTAGTAGTAGTAGTAGTAGTAGTAGTAGTAGTAGTAGTAGTAGTAGTAGTAGTAGTAGTAGTATGTAGTATATATTAACGAAGCCTTGTGAAAGCAACGTTTACACCCTTTATCTTTTGGTAATAGAATGGACTGCTTTAGTTAGCTTGCTTTTGGGATTCTGGTATAAAACAGATGAGTCCATAAGAAAATATATAGACTAAAATGATAGCTACAATATATAACATGGCAGCCTTCGTTACATATTAAACAAGGTGTTGTAAACAGCCTTCTTCCGCTCCGTCCTGTGCAAAATCTGGGATCATCGCCGAACACCTCTTTTATACTCTTTTGAAAACAACACGCCCTTCCACGTGCACACACTGCTGCACATTAAATAAGGCCTGTAATTCCCTCGGGAACCATAACTAAATAGTAGGAAGCAGAAAGCTGTCCCTGATAAACCAAGCCGACATTTTTTAAATCTGTTAAACATAGTAAATTATTTTTGCGGTATTGGAGAAAGATGGTGTTGGTTTGAAACGGAAAACAGTGATGTGATGATATTTATTATGCCTTTTCGTTTCATTTTGCGTTTTAACCGCACATGTCCCTCCGGATACAACCATGAAAATATGATGATCTTAATAACAACAGTAGAAATTTTACCCAATTGTGGAGATTTGTTGGTGAAACCATCCAAGACCTGTACATAGTCTAAAGGACAAGATGGATTGGTGCCATTCAATCCCAGAAACTCGGTGAACCTCAGTGAGATGTAGTAATTTCCTGGAGCAGAAACCCGCCAGATACAATGCGAAAACGCTGGGAATGAGTTTGGGTAATTGGGAGACAAAAAGTCTCCATTAGTGCTTGAGAAATCACCGCCACACCCTAAAACAAAGCAAAAAATGTAGGGAATATATATTAATTGAAAGTACTTCTTTTGGTTACCATGATATTTTATATTATGAATTATCTTGTTAGAAAGTTAAGAATGGCTTTTGAGCTGAGGTAGATTATTTGAAAAAAAAAATTGGAAACGTTTAAAGTTGGTCTATCAATATATAATTATTTATAAATTGGAAACGTTTAAAGCTGGTTTATCAATACGATTTAATTTTTCGCTCCATGAAATGATATGAAGAAAAACCCTGAATTAACGAGAAACGTTGTTTCAAGATCGTTGTCACTGTTGATTCTAAAGGTGTTGGCATTGCTTTGTGGAGATGATGGTTGACTGTAAATAAAATGGCAATGTTGATAAGAGACCCTTTTCGAATTTACAGTTACTGCTGACAACTATGACAGTGTATTCAATTTGTGCTGTGTCTCGGTGTGGAGTTAAATATTCCTAAAAGCCAATGCAGTTTTATATTATTTACAACTACTTGTATTGTTGGAGGAGTGACTTCTCCCTCTCTCTCACTAGTATTGTATACTATGAGCCCGCAGTCATTTAAATCAGCAGAAACTAGGAATTTGAAATCAGTCTATTGTGAATACGTCTTTATTGATGACGATGGCAATACCAGTGCTCGTGGTGATACCTTTAATTCTATCAATACATCATAATAATGATGGTCCTAGTTCCTAGTTATATAGTTGCAGTGATCATCATAAAAATGGTGGTAGTAGAAGTGTTAGTGATGTTGATTATAAAGATAACAGTGATGTTAATGATAGCCTCATACTATTCCTAAGTGGTTGTGGTAATATTCTTAGTTTGCTGGTTATAATTGCTTTAATGACGTAGGTGATCATAGTAAAAATTAACGGGTCGGTGTAGGTCATAGCAATGACTGCGGCGGTGTCGATTGTGATGTCTTGTGCTATTGCTAATGAAGATGGTAATGTTTACAAGTAACAATAACAACAACAACCATTTATTAACACTCGATAACTAACATAACACTAATTATAAGAAGATTAAGTTAACGAACATCTAAGTGCAGGCCACCTGTGTATAACCATAAGGGCTAATGGACACAGGTAGCCTTTAGACAATAATACTAAAAATAGGTATACTAAGCTATAAGGTCGGGAGTATAGATTATAAACTACGGTAATTGTTATTTATGGTAATATTTTTTAATACATACCTAAAGACAATAATAAAAAGAAACAAAAAAAGGAACAAGTGACGTTAATATAGTGATAGCTGCTTATTCCGCTTGAACTACTCAAATCTAAACGTGATTCTGCAAGGAAAGCTCGTGAAACACATCTTGATCAAAAAGCTAAAACCATTGAACCTTGGTATGAAAAGTTTGTAATTTCCATCCGTGATTTTTTAAAATAATTATGTAAAAAGCTGTAACCAGATATGTCTTATTAAGCCTAATGAAGACTGGTAATATTGTACGCACGGCCCGACTTTATCATTTACGTGGTAAGGTTAGTCATTGCAAGTCTTTTTGACAAAAATATTTTACTTTGTTATTATTATTTCAGGCTGATCGATTATGATCTTCTGATCGATTACGATCTTCTGATCGGCAAGAGTATTGATCGTACACGGTTCCGAACTGAATTTAAACTGACTTATAGTGATAACGACTAGAGAAAAAAATAATTCAGATTAATTATTTATGAACTTTATACATAAAAGTCTAACAAACAAAAACTTTGCGTTAGATAATTGAAGTGCAGCCGCCACGACCACGAAGGGGAGAATAATTATAATAATTTTATTGAAACTGTCCCTGTTTCAAACGGAAGGAAAAGAAGAAACAGAAGAAAAGGACGATGAAAATAAAATAAAGAGCCAGTCATGCAGACTCTTTCAGCTAAAAGAACAGATAGTGGATGCTTTTTGACTGTGGCAACATATGCATAGCCCTGTTGTAAGGGGGAAATTTGAGTTGTGCCCGCGGCTCATGCTCCTTGAACTCATTACTCGCCTGGTGTTACAGATGTTGTAAATTGGACTCTGAATCCAAGAAATCTTCCTTCTTTGTTACTTGTAAACACAAGTCGGAGTCGGTTAGTCCGTGAAACATATATTGGAGGCTGGAAAAGGCGGCAAAGACTGAAAATGAATCAATATCAATATTGTTTAAAACTTTCACAGGTATAGGAAGGTTAATTTCTTTACCACAGAGCAACACTTAAATATCGACAAACAATGTACTAGTAGTACTAGTTAGATGTGACATTGCCGTTACATGCTTAGTGGACAGCCTGCTATCAATATTTGTTACTATACAGTTTTTGTGGATACAGTAAAGTGTGCAAGTACACATGCAATAATAATAATAATAATAATAATAATAATAATTAGTATTAAGCTAGCAGATGAATAGCACTTTTCTCGCACTCTGATTGGTTCATCAAATACCGAATATTCTGCGTTATTAACCTCAGTCACTCATCCGTGAACAAATGCTTTCCCGTTTTGCTTCAGTTTTGGAAGAAGAAATTCTTAAAATAATAGAGGAAGGAATCCCTTTAAACACAAAGAAAGCAACAAAATTTGGTGTTTCATTGTTTGATGATAAGTTTTTATTCTTTTATTTTATTTTATTTTCTTATATTTTGATGTTAAGTTTAGTGTTGGCGCATGAGATAGATTGCGGAAGGCAATTATAAAAATATAATACAAACAGCAGTGATAAACATATTCTCTGTTATTATGAGACTAGTCACCTCCATTTCAGGGGATAATTTTTAAGTAATATTAATAGTATAACCATTTTATATAGCGCTTTTCCAAAAGTACAAGCGCTTTCAAAATGAGTACAGAAATTTTTGTCCAGCAGAACGCATAGCCGAACCTGTAGGAGCATTTGGGTTTTTGGGAAAAGATGATCCAGGAGGACTGCATTTCCGAGGTTTGCAGGGCCGCTTAGCCCAACTTCAGCAGGATCTACACGGGAAATTTCTCTACGCCGAAACATGGCCTCTTCCCTTCAAGGCGCTACACAAATTTGCAAATGATAGGTTTTGGTTGACTATGTGTTATGTCGATGTCTTTTAACATTACTTCGGCTACCATTTTATCAAAGATCTTGACAACAACATTTGCCGTGTCTTTCACTTTTTTTTTGGAATCTGGATTGAGCTCAGGGAGCCCATAGCTGTAGTTTATTATCTCATATAGATCTAGAATGGTTGACATTTCGTCCAGTCTATCACAAAGGGACTGCAGGCGAATGTTTAACGCTGCTAGGTCTTTCTTCCCCTTTGCCCGGAGAGACGACACGGTATGTTGCTTAGCAACTTGTCCCACGCTTGTGAAAGCTTGAAACTTAGACCCTCCTTCTTGTTAAGACTTGGTGCTTCCACCCCTCCCCGATGGCTTTTCTCACCCCTCTCTTGAACCACCCTTCTTCTTGGTCCAATAAAGCGACCTCTGGCAAAAGTTTGTGCCCTGTCACATTCAACCTGATGAAGTTGTTATCTAAAACATTTTTTATGTCTAATAAGCGATTCAAAACTTTTTTAAACATAACAGTTTCTTGTTAAGTTGGTTCTTTGCATAATGGATACACTTATCTACCTACCTCCCAACGTATGTTGCGTTATTATTCGGTCCGTCCCATATCTCCAGTTTATCAAGACACTTGCAATCTGCTTTCCAACATTTAAATTCCATCCCAAAGTTAGAAAAAGTGAGGCGAACATATTCCCCAGTAGGTCTCGTGATCACCCATTCACATGATATACCGCTTGGATAGGGATGCTTTCCAAAACGAGGAGAGGTTATTGTACCAGATTGGTTGTTAGTGCGCATTCCACATCCTTGACCAATAAGAGTCAATTAAGAGTAAGGAGACCAAACTAATTGCCCGACGTCACTTGGTAACTGACATAAAACTAAACAATGCTGGTTTGTAATATGCTCTATGGCAACTTTATTTTCCTTTAGTGACTAAAGTATTATTTAATTATCTCCGTTAATAATGATAATAATAAAAGTTACAATAAAAACAAAAAGACATCACTTCGAGCGACTTCTAGATTTTCTGTTGCTATTTCATTTTTATAAGGCATTCATTTCGGGACAGAAATTGCAAGAAACAGCGTTTTCAAATAAGTGGAATAATGCGTCAGTTCAAAAGTTCAAAAGACAATTTAACAAATATACAACAAAACTATACACAAACCTTTTCCATTAAAAAACGTAACTAAATTTCATTCTTCCTCTAAATATATGCATTTTTTTTAATTTTTAATTTGCTGTATAATATTAAGGTACTGGTAGGCGTAGCAAAACGAATTTATGCTTTCCCAAACGAGGAGAGGTTATTGTACCTGATTGGTTGTTATAGCGCGCTCTCCACGTACTTAAATAACCAATAAGAGTCAATTATGAGTAAGGAGACGAAACTAATTGCTGACGTCACTTGGTAACTAAAATAGAACTAAACAATGGTGGTTTATAATAAACTCTATTGCAACTGTTTTTTTTTCTTTTAGTGACTATTAAATTATTGTTTAACTATCTGCGTTGACAATAATAATAATAAACTTATAATAAAAACAAAAAGGCATCACTTTGAGCGACTTCCAGAGTTTCTGTTGCTTTTCCCTTTCATTAAGGCATTCTTTTTTGGACATAAGCCGCTAGAAACAGTGTTTTCCAACTCTAATTACACCCTGTAAATTTTAATATTTACTGGTTACTACGGAGATGCAAAACGGCAATTAATGAGGCATGTCAGTCGAAACTTCTTTAGTTTGAACAAGAAGTTATAAGTTGTATAATGCCACAGTTCCAAAGTCTAAAAGAATATTCAACAAATATTCAACAGAACTATACACAAAACTTTTGCATTAAAAAGAGGTAACTAAATTTTATTCTTCTTCTAAATATATACATGTTATTTTTTAATTCGCAGTATAATAATCAGGTACTGGTAAGTGTGGCAAAACTAATATACCTTTTTTTTGGAAACACATTATAGCTAATACACCAATGTTTTGCTCCAATGATTGAGATATGGGAACATTTATCAGAAATCTGGTGTTGTTCCGATGTTTTTAAACAAACCAAAACGCACTCGTACCTGTTTCTTTATGCGTTGTATAACTAGCATTGAAACCTCGGCGTGTTTCTGATTGATCTGTATAAAACCATATCCGAAGGTGATTGAAACTTGAGGTCAACACATGCAAAGAACGATTGATTTCGCAGTAAGAACCTGATGAAAATAAAATTAAAGGTATTTTATTTACTTACAACTGTTAAAAGCAATTCTAAGGAATGTTTTGAGAAGCAAAAAAAGGTTCTGGGGGAGAAAAAGTGACAAAAAGAATGAAAAAATAATCAGGAC
>JAOBBB020189905.1:0-11950 GCA_025331005.2 Zoanthus gigantus
CGTGCAGTTATTGTATTTACTATTGTTCTTTGCCGTCGTCGTCGGCGTCGCCGTCCTCATTGCTTAAGGTCCCTAATGTCCCTATTGGATGTGCACTAGTGTGATGCAAGGCACTGGGCTGGCTTGATCAAAATGTAAAACTATTTTGTCTTGCTGCACCGCATTGGAAATGTAATGGTACATTCCAGGCCTGGAGATTTCAGAAATTTTTGGAAACCAGTTTTTGGTTTCGTGTATCTAATCCATGATAAACTGTTGGAAACCACTCTTTGGTTCTGTACATTTTGATCATAGGAACTTTTATTTTATAAGAGAAACTAAAAAAATAGGGTTGCAATTTTATAATAAATACATTTCTAGTAAGCGAACATTACGCCTTTTGACTACATTTATAACTGCTATATACAGTATAATACCGTATATTTGAATAGCTATCTGAACTCCACTCTTCTGTTGGTCGCCATTTGAAATCATTTTTCGGTCTCGTCATGTTGCGAGCACGGAACCGACACGTAACCAAAAATGATCGTTTCCGTGAAGTATCCTGGACCTTATAACCCAAAGAAAGTTTGGTACAGGCGGCAATATGAGATACTCTTCTGCCTTAAGTCGATTGTGTAAAGGTAGTAAAACCAGAGTCCCAGGGAAAAACTCAAACTTGGGTCCGTAATGGTGGCACTAGCCGTGAACTGTAAAAATCCCACGTCAAAGCCTCCCCCCTTCCGGTTTTAAGTTCCCCCTGGATATAAGTCCATCCATTTGCCAATGAAGATATTATTCCGGATATAAGCTCACCCGGATATTTATAAGCCCTCCCGTTTATGAGCCCGCCCAAAACCCCTTATGAAGTTATAAAAGCCCAGTTCTTTAACGTGGGATTTAACGGTATACTACACCAACCTAGCTCAGACTACTTTTTTCTAGGCCCAGCTTAAACTTTTACAAGAGAAACAAGAGCTCGAGCTTTTTAAAGAAAAGCAAGAAATTTTAAGAAAGAAAAGAGAAGAAAAAAGAATTTTGAAAGAGGTAAGCAAATATTTTACATTGCACGACTTCATTACCAGTGCCCAGTTGTTTCAAGGCTAAATAGCACTATTACTCATTTAAGAAATAAAACATGTTCTCCGTGCCATCATAGCCTTGTGAAAGCCGAGGCAACCGTTTGGGAGAATTTGAGAGTAGATCAGTGAAAACCTGAGACACAGTCGAGGGTTTTCACCTGCTCGAAAATTCTCACAAACTTTGCCGAGGTTTTCACCAGGCTATGATGGCACGGAGAACATGTTTTATTTCTTTTATATTGCTCACGCCGTTTTCATGCTTCATAGCGCTATGAAAACACACTTGTAGACCAATCAAAATGCACATACTATCCATATTATTTTATAATGTTTTATAGTTTACTTCATAGAAAGTGCGACGTATGGGTTTTTATTCACTAGTAGTTTGTATCAAAAACACAAACGTGCAAGGCGCGAGTGAGTCACAGCAAGTGAATGATTTGATACAAATAACGACTGAATAAAGCCCCGTACAGAGCGATTTCCATAATGTGAGCTGTTTTTAAATGTATCACGAGGATTTTCATTGATAACTTCAGTTTAATGCGAGCGTAAATAGAGGAGCAAACGCAAGAAATAAAACCACACACATATTTTAGTTGCACATGTGTATTCAGTTCTTCGTCACCAAAGTTCTCATTATTTGTAAATACTGCTATATTTCACCAATTTTGTTTAATATAGGAGAGAGTGCATGCAGTCCCAGAATGTGCATTACTTTTTATGCTTGCACTAGCCACATGCTGTCTTAGACTGCGTATTTTTTATGGTAGTTTAAAGTGGTAAAGCCCGCTACCAATGTGGCCATAGTGCCCTGTATCTTGGCTTCAAGTTAGCTACTAGCACGTTTGTACTATCTATATTTGAGTTCATCTTTATAGCCACATCCCACAAGCATTGCGCTTTTACCACATCTTTTCCATCCAGAAATCTTTAAAGCAACGAAACAGAGTAGAATATTCTTAGACATGTCATTTGCAGTTGATTTAATGTTGATTTCAGCAAGAACTGGCCAAACAACAACGCATTGAAACAATGAAGCAACTGAACACAATGGCAACTGAAAACTACAACAAAAAATTACTGAGTAAATATGGACTATCTCCATGGAAACAGCTGATTCTCATATCAAGTGAACACAATGCAAGAGCTAAATTGCATCACAATAAAGTTATAATGAAATACTGTTTTGACCCCTGGCTGGAATATACTCGAGAGCAGACAGAGCAGAGAGAGAAAGCAGCAGAACTGTTGAATCGCTGGATTCTACTCAGGCGGTGCTGGATATCATGGAGAAAGGTAGAGTGATCAACTTCATTTGTCAGATTTTCAGTAATACGCTGTTAGCAGAATTTGTAAGTCTTAGATTTATATTACTGTCACAGTGAAGAAAGACTTAAGCGAACAAGCAGAGACACCACTAATCCTTGACAAAGGGTAGGCAAAAGCTGTTTCAGCTGAGGCGCAAAGCATTGTGGTTCTTCTATATGCAATGCATTCTGGTCGTTGCGCAGCTGCTTGAGAAAAGATTACTGCATAGAGAATATAACAAAATTTGTCACAGTTTCATCTAAAGGTCCTTTTTCAATGTACAATCGTGTGAAAGGTTAGGAGAAGAAAAGATTTAAAGAACTACTGTATACCCTAAAATTAATATGACTTATCGTTTGAATATTTAGAACAACTATGTGAAGTTTTTTAAATTGTCAACTGAGCAGTTCAGAAAAAAATTGAGGTTTTCTAACAAATCGACATCTCATCTCAATCATCATCATCGCTCTCATCTCCATCATCATCACTCTCATCTCAGTCATCGACATGACTATCATCGCAATCATCATTATCACTCTCATCATCACTCATCATCATCATCACTCACCATCATCACTCATCGTCGTCATCACTCATCACTCATCATCACTCATCATCACTCATCACTCATCATTATCACTCATCATTCATCACTCATCATCATCACTCATCATTATCACTCATCATCATCATTCATCATCATCATCATCACTCATCATCACCCATCATCATCACTCATCATCACTCATCATCATCATCATCATCACTCATCATCATCACTCATCATCATCACTCATCATCATCATCACTCATCACTAATCATCATCACTCATCATCACTCATCATCATCACTCATCATCATCACTCATCATCATCACTCATCATCATCATCACTCATCATCATCACCCATCATCATCATCATCATCATCACTCATCATCATCATTATCACTCATCATCATCACTCATCATCACTCATCATCATCACTCATCATCATCACTCATCATCATCATCATCATCACTCATCATCATCACTCATCACTCATCATCATCACTCATCATCATCACTCATCATCATCATCATCATCACTCATCATCATCACTCATCATCATCACTCATCATCATCACTCATCATCATCATTATCACTCATCATCATCACTCATCGTCGTCATCATTGCCACTACAATCATCATTAGTATCAAAAGCAGCATCATCATTAGATGATTGTTGTCTTAACATCATCGTTACAACTATCGTCATCACCCTTATCTCATCTTCATCTTTTTCTTCCTCATTTTGATCATGAATGCTTACAGCAGCATCATCACTATGGCAGTGATCGTTAGTATCGTAGAAAATAAAAATAGAAGTGAAAGGTTTTTCTGATTCCCGCGGTTTATAGAGCTTGAATCTATACGTTGGCTTCTATTATTGTTTTACTTACATTTTTTCATCCGAAGACTTCATCGCGAGTGTTAATTAACGCTTTCCTTTATATGTAATTTCTGTATCGTTATCAAAGTTAATAGAGTCGACTGGTTAGGAAACTTGATGACTTTCTTTGTTATACGTTTTTGTTCTCCTTTTCCCTATTGAAATATGACGTTGACCGTGCACAAATAACAAAAGGCTTTGAGATGTAAATGAGCTAACAGCCGATAGACTAATGAAGCATCACACCTAGAACAAAAGATCCTAACCGTGACCCTGCACACAATATGAAACAAAGAAGCATTGTAGTAATCTTTGTAGTTTGCTTATTTTCCTAACCAGTCCACTCTAACAACTTTGATCGTTATTAAACAGTATGGCCAACACATGGTGAGACTGGAAGCCGTGGCAGAGAAGTACTGTGGTACCTATCTTAAGAAGAAGTACCTGCGACTGTGGATGAGTTACGTCACTGACGAACAGATCCTTTACTGGGAGAAAGAGCGAAGAGCTGACCAACACAATAAATGGTAATGAATTGTAGACTAATATTTTGGACTGATTGTAAACCGAGCAGACAGTTTTACTGTCCTAAAGAAATGCTCAAGTTTACTTATTATCGCTATATTTAGTTCAATATTTCGATAAATTTTAAAATATAGCCAAGATTTACTGGTACAGGAACGGGTCAGGCATTCCAGTAAAGGATTTAAGACACTGTGATCACCGGTTAGTTAATCTGCTTCGTGCACTCTACCACATATAGCCTGCACGAAAGAATGCAATTCGCCACTGTTTTCTATCTCTATGCTCATCCATTTTTTTTCATTTCTCTTTCGACGGATCTTCTCCTTTTTCCCTTTGGTCTTCATCGTTTTCGGGGAGGTCTTTAAAATGCACCACTGATAATAGTAATAAGGAGAAAGACTTTTCCAGTGTCATTTTTAAAAGCCCTTTGTCTTCTGGCTACCTGGCTTGTTTAACCCTAGTGGGAAGTCAGCACCTTCATCTGTCTTAACTATGTTTTTTTTTTCTCAAATTCGTCTTCAGTTATAAGGTGAAATAAAATACTTGTTGTTGTTTGTTGTTCTCGAAGTTAGGATTTGCAACTGGTCAGAGTTTTAATTATTTATTTATAGAGTATTGTCAATTTGACCTGTGGATGACCAAAGAAAAAGCCATTTTGTTCAAACCCAGTTCTCTAACCACTGCTCCTAACGGGGTCTGAGCACTAACGACTTGAAAATTTTGAGATAAATTTTCAAATACTTTGTTGCTGATTCAAAGGATCTCGTTTGATTGGCTAGCATGTCCCACCAGATGAATCTTTGTTGCATATTTCTTACGACTCTATTTAGTAGTAAGAGTTCTAATAGCACAGATTACAGTCGTCGCATAATTTATTTCTTTTTGCAGGAGACTAAAGAAACAAGCGTTGATTTACTGGAAGAAGCTCATACCACTAGTTAGAAGTGAGAAGGAGAAGGAAAAACGACGTGCCGAGATGAGAAAAAGAGTTCAGACGTGGCTACCTGATTTTCAAGGAATGCAGAATCACTCTCCTTAATCTTCATATTTTATGCCTCTCCTTTCACCTCCCGGCAGTCTATCAGCATCTCCAATCTCCTTGCATAACTTATCCAAAAATGATACATTTAGTAATGAGAAACGATGAGTTGATCGTAGTTGTAATCTGTTTAGTATGAAAAGCAAAGTTCTCCTAAGTTGTTTAAAAACAACATATAAATGTAGTTTAAGAGATTTACCAACACCTCAAATGTGTTTTTGCATAGCTCGTCTTCCAATGTGAGTCTGCGCTTCGTTGGTCATTCTCAGCTCGCTTCCAATCCATACGATATATAAATAAAAACAATTTTAGGGGCACTAACTCCAGATCTGTTAACCACAACATAAAAGGTGCGCATTTGATAGTCTTAGATCGTCCACTCAGCGTCTCACATACATTTAAGATATTAAGAATGCTCTCAGCATAAGAAAGAGAAATCACACGCAACTTTAGGATCACTACCGGTTACGAGACAAGTTGCTTAGAAACAGGGTTCCCGCGGGTCACTAAAAATCATTAAAAGTCTTTATTATTTTTTTTTTTTCAAATTTAAGGCCTTAAAACGGTCATAAATTTACAAAAATTTCGTTTTGAGGTCTTAAAAAGCATTGTATATGTAATGCAAATAAAAGTCAGTTTTTCTTGCAGCCAAATCTTGATACAACATTGATGTGTTCTCTGCATATCGGGAGCAATTTTAACGGGACGTTCGCGTCTTTCACGTTATCGACCACCATTGCACAGTGCATCACCCATTGAGCAACTTTTCTTTTAAATTTTAAAATACTTTTTCGATTAGCGCGTGCACAAAGCTCATTTCGTTTATTTACGCCGATCGCAATAGCCGTTTTCACACTACAAGACGAACAAAACGTCTGGACGGACAAATCGTCTTAGACGAACTAAACGTCTAGCGTGAAAACGGGACAAAACAAATTTTCAGACGAACAAATCGTCTACATTTGTTCGACTGTTTGTCCGTCTAGGAAGACGATTTTTCATAGAAGATTTGTTTTTCCAGACGAACAAATCGAACAAACTCCGATCTAAATTCATAGTAGACGAACAAATCGTCAGACGATTTGTCCGTTGAGACGATTTGTTTGTCTTCTAATATGAATTGGGCCAATCTTGAATTTTGAGCCAAAAAATTCTCCCCAGCTTACCCCAGTCAAACTATAGTGCAAGTTACTGATAAAACTGCAGAGTGTAACAGGGCTTTTATTTTCGTCCCAGGCTCCTGCAGCTCAGGAGCCAACTAATTTAAAACCTTTTTAACGCTTTTTAATGCCTAAAATAAAAAAAAATTAAGACCAATTTTTCATTACAAAAAATCAGAAAACGGAACTCTTAATAGGCACTTTCCATGGTGAACAAGATCACACCTTCACAAAAATCTATAAACTTTAAAACCGAATAACAACAAAAAGTTCTCATCAACAATGGCAGATTCATGTGGCGCAGTCAATGCAATGGTGTTGCAAGTTGCAGCGATGCGTTGCGAAAAGTAGAGGACCCAAGTTCTACTTCGTGCAACGCTACGCCAACAAAAAAGTGCAAGAAAACGCCGCTTGCGAGACAAGTTGCTAAGAAAATTGCGCAGTGTAATGGCCTTTCAAAAGATCTTAAAATTGCTCGCAGTAAAACAGGAAACCAAACGTTTAACTTTTTTTCGGAAAAGTTACAAGACTGCAACATCGTGTTAATTTTTTTATTATTATTCATTGCTGTTTATGGTTAATTTCTCAAAAGAACCAGTTATTCCTAACAGAAAATATAAACCCTGTTTAGAATGTTACTGAGGGTATGAAAAGTATATTCGTAAAACAATTTTCGACACGCCTCTTTCAGTTAACCTAGCTTCGGCTTTTGAATGTGACAGAAAAGTAATAAGATTTAAAGCAAAATGTGTATGGTCTTTTATGTACAATGTCAATGGTGTATAAAGTGTATGTAGTCTTTTATGTACAATGTCAATGGTGTATAAAGTGTATGTAGTCTTTTATGTACAATGTCGATGGTGTATAAAATGTATATAGCCTTTTATGTACAATGTCGATGGTGTATAAAATGTATATAGCCTTTTATGTACAATGTCAATGGTGTATAAAATGTATATAGCCTTTTATGTACAATGTCAATGGTGTATAAAGTGTATGTAGTCTTTTATGTTTAATGTCAATGGTGTACATATTTTAAACTTTAGAAAACCACAGAGCCTACTTTTTGTTATTTTTAAATTTTTGTTCTTGCTTGTTTTCAGACCTAATACTGTTAATCTTAGCTTTGCTTGAGTTTTTGTCTTTACTCATTGTTGGCTCAACCAGTGTATTTCCTTTCTCTGATAACTTGATTTCTACTTTCTTATCATCTGATAGTTTCTTCTCGTTAAATTTTGGAACAGTTTTCGCATTGCTTGATTTTGTTGGAGTTGTTTTCGCTTCAGTTGATTTTATACCCTGAATCGAAGGTTTTTTCGTCTGTGGGGCTCTGCGCGAAGTCCCTCTAACTTTTTTTGGTTTGGTAGAAGTCAACTGTGTCCTGTTAAAACAGCTGGCCACAATGAACGGGGTCGCATTACATTTATACTCTTGACTCGCACCAACATCGCTACAGGGAGGCTCGTTCGTCACGACCTGGTCGAAGTACAGGTCGTTCAGAGTTTCAAATCTGAGCCCCTCGCTTCCGTTAAAAGAAACACTCTTCAAAAACACTTTCAGCTTTCTTAAACGCCTCTCATCTGTAGAGAGAAATTGATTTTAAATTAAAGTTTAAACTGTAATTGGTCTGGCGTGGTTGGCGCAGCTAGTAGGATCTCTGCCTTCTAGCCACAAGGTCCCCGGTTCGATCCCCAGCTCTGCCAAGATTCGAATATTTGTGCGACCTTCTTTTCCTCCTAAGCTAACTCAACTTTCCATCTTTCCGGGGTAGGTAAATGAGTACCAGCGTCTGCTGGAAGTTAACCTACGATGGATTAGTGTCCCATCCAGTGGGAAACAAAAACTCTCATCCGCGTAACACTACAGAAACCAGAGATAAGCCATGGCCACTAGGCTTTCAAAGGGTTTAGCAAGCTTTAGCTTTGATGAAGGTGATTCAGATAATGAAGAATCTGATGATGAAGGTGATGCAGATAATGAAGAATCTGTTGATGATGATTCAGATAATGAAAAATCTGATGGTGAAGGTGATGCAGATAATGAAGAATCTGATGATGAGGGTGATGCAGATAATGAAGAATCAGATGATGAAGGTGATGCAGATAATGAGGAAGAATCTGATGGTGAAGGCGATTCAGATAATGAAGAATCTGATGATGAAGGTGATGCAGATAATGAAGAATCTGACGACGAAGGTGATGCAGATAACGAAGAATCTGATCACGAAGGTGATGCAGATAATGAAGAATCTGATGAAGATGATGCAGATAATGAAGAATCTGGTGACGAAGGTGATGCAGATAATGAAGAATCTGGTGACGAAGGTGATGCAGATAATGAAGAATCTGATATGAAGGTGATGCAGATAATGAGGAAGAATCTGATATGAAGATGATGCAGATAATGAAGAATCTGATGATGAAGGTGATGCAGATAATGAAGAATCTGATGATGAAGGTGATGCAGATAATGAAGAATCTGATGACGAAGGTGATGCAGATAATGAGGAAGAATCTGATATGAAGGTGATGACGATAGAGATGATAATGCAGAGAATGATGAAGCTGATGATGATGATGATGATGATGATGACCCTCCATCTCTTCAGTTGTCCTGGCTATAAAATCCCTCCGCAGTTAAAAATCCCTACGCTACTGCTGAGGAAGCAAACCAGTTGACGATTTATAAAGCGTGGCGAAATAAATCTCAAGATTACCGACAGCAAATCCATTTAGGGTTAAAGCGGAATTTTAAACTCGGCTTAAATACCCTCTAAATACCCTCTAAATATATAAATGAGCCTTAAAGTGAATGAAACCATTTTTTCTAAACGTATTACTTTTAAGATAAGCTTTTCTCACCCGCCGCGGCGTTAGCATTGTTGGCGCCGGAGTTGTTAAGACTGTTGTTACCTGCCGTAGATTTACTACCTGTGGCAACTGATTTCGCTTTTGGTTTGGTTTTGGTGGAACCTGAAAGTTGGATAACCACATTTTAAAAACGGCGAACTATTGTTACATCCTGTGTTTCCCTACGAAAAGTAAATCAGTTTCTAATAGTAATACTATAGAGTTCTGAATTTAAAAAAAAAAATTGCTTTTCGATATCAGTTCAGTTTCCTTGATAATATGAGCCCGACCATTGTTCCTGTGATGTAATGAAAGTTTTATAAAGAATGTATGGCTTATTAAGGTTCTCCTTATAGTATGAACCCGATATGTTAAATACTGTTCCTATGATGTAATGGAAGTTTTACAAAGAATGTAAGGCTCATTAAGGTTTTCCTTATAGTATGAACCCGATATGTTTAATACTGTTCCTGTGATGTAATGGAAATTTTACAAAGAATGTATGGCTCATTAAGGTTTTCCTTATATTATGAACCCGATATGTTGAATACGGTTCCTGTGATGTAATGGATGTTTTACAATGAATGTACGGCTCATTACAATATTATAAGGATATTATTCGAGATTCAACTAGATTCAAATATCAATTAATCTCGATAAATTGGGTTAAAACCAGATGAAGACTGGTAAACGCAGTCGAAATATTGTATAAATGGCCCAAATTTCACTCACGTTTTAAGGTCAGTCATTACAAGTCTTTTTGACAAAAATCTTCTACTTATCAATTAAACATACAACACATAAAAGCAAAGAATAGCATCTAGAAAGAAAAGTACCAGATTAACCCTATGTTGGAAATTTAACACAACTATGCAAGTGGATAAGCAAGAAGTTGAAATGACGGAAATAATATGAGCTAAATTTTTGATGAGTAGGTTTTTATAGAAAAATGATAATTTAAAAAGTTAAGTTGGTTTCTGATTAAAATGCTTCATCACTAGTTTTGTTTTCTTTACAAGCCTCCTTAAGAATTAAAATCAAACTCTATTTATCTTTGTTCATTCGCTATCTAAAGTTCTGCTCATTCGGGCAAATTGTGGACATAAACCACGTAACTACAAATTTTATTTGTAGAGTTTACAATTGATTTGCCAGCAATAAAGGCAAAGTAGCATTGACGAAATTAGCCAAGAAATATTTTCATAAATTTCTGAAGTGTACGGTCAAAAGGTCTGCTCACTTTCTCAATCTCCGAGTGCGTATATGTTTTAAATTTATGGTTGGCGCAGTTGGTAAGATCTCTGCCTTTCGACCACAAAATCCCCAGTTCGATTCCCGGTTCAGCCCAGATTTGAACATTTGTGTGACCTTCTTTCCCGAGCTAGTTAACTCAGCTTTCCATCCTTCCGGGGTAAGGTAAATGAGTACCAGCGTCTGCTGGTAGCTAACCTGCGATGGATTAGTATCCCATCCAGGGGGAGTCAAAGACTCTCATCCGCTTAACACTACAGATACCGGAGATAAGCGGCGGCTCAATGGGCCACCTGGATTTAGCTTTGTCTCGCGTTTTTATCAAAGGGTTCTGACAGGAAAGAGTGAATGATAAATCATGACTTATTACTCAGTACTTACCAGAGACTTTTGTTGATATTTGCGGCATATGCGCCTTCAAGTTCAAGCATTCACCTAGTCTGTGTAATAAGATAGAATTTCTGTTGACTTTTCGAAACAGATATAAACCTTTATCGAAGATAAGAATAAATGTGTTTGAACACGTAATCTCTTGCGGCGCACGCGAATAACGGTTACTTAAGTTTGCGCGCGCTTTCAAACTTATAGAAACCTAACATACTTTCCATATTTGGTGTCTAATCTTTTTAGTTTTTCTCAGCGTTAAGATGAGATTTATAAAATTTACTGGCTAAATGAAACTAAATACTTTTCTGAGCTTAATGGCATATAATGCGGTCCGCATCTTTGGTTTTTGTTGCGTGGGAAGGGCGGCTGGCACAGTTGGAAAGACTGCAAGGCCCTAGTTCGGGCCCAGGCTCTGCAGAAATTTCAGTGAACATTTGTGTGATCTTTTCTGTATCAGGACCTATAATTACTCTACGTATATCAGTTTATACCTACATGTAGAGACGTCGTTATTTATTTAATCATTAATGTCATTTTGCCAAAAGTATTAAAAATTTCTAAAAGTTTCTCCTTTTAATATTTTCAATGTCAAAGTGTTAATCTCCCCGTTTTCTTGAATCGTTTTCTTGAAAACGCGAAATAATTGTATTTCGCGCGTAAGAATCCAACCAATCAGATACGATTGACCATATCCTTGTGAAACAACAAGAGTTTGGTATCCGTTGCGCAGACTGTGTATACCGGAGGTTTGGACTGGTTGCGACGCAAGCTAGATATTTCTCAAATAGATATCTGAACAGACATAGCTATAATGCCGCTGAAAAAAATAGCAAAACAGTTACTGTTCATCAGCCGGATGCCTAAATTGTGTGCAATTCTACAATTGGTTTCGGCTCCATCAAATCCTGTACCAATTGAAGAACAATTCAGG
>JAOBBB020189996.1:0-11950 GCA_025331005.2 Zoanthus gigantus
GCTAAGAACAATAAACGTACGAAAATTTACTATATGGAAATGCAGAGAGTAAATCTCGATATGTATATGATAAATAATTTTTATGTTCAAAATCTTTTGGGTTTCTTAGGGGTTTTTCCTTTTTTTTTTTAAAAAATATTTAGAAATTTTCTACTTTACATATGAACACCATTTTTAGTCTTTGTTGAAAGAGCTTATTGTAGCCAAAACTAGCTTGTGTTTTAAAAAAAAATGTTATCAGAGAATGTATTTAAGAATTTTATAAATTTTATATTTTATATCTAGCCAAATTAATGTTGTATATTATTTTATGATTGTAGTCAGTAACAACATCATTGGTTCTTATCTGACCACAACTATGTTATTATAGTTATTCAAGGGACATAGGGACATACTATCAATATTGTGACTCAAGACTGTTCTTTTTGTCCACATGAAACACAGGAAATTGAATCAATAGACCCAGATGCAGCCCCCTCTTCTACTGAGGGACAGGAAGTTTCTCATAGACAGCCATCTCTGGATGGTATCAGTTCCACATCAGAATTTGGTCAGCTTGAAATGCAAGTTTATGAAACAACAAATGGGAATGAACTAGATGAGCAAGGTAAGTTGATGATGGTAATGATAGTGAGGATGATGATGGTAATGATAGCAAAGACGATGATGGTAATGATAGTGAGGATGATGATGGTAATGATAGTAAGGATGATGATAGCGAGGATGATGATGGTAATGATAGTAAAGATGATGATGGTAATGATAGTGAGGATGATGATGGTATTCATAGTGAGGATGATGATGGTAATGATAGTGAGGATGATGATGGTAATGATAGCGATGATGATGGTAATGATAGTGAGGATGATGATGGTAATGATAGTGAGGATGATGATGGTAATGATAGTGAGGATGATAATGGTAATGATAGTGAGGATGATGATGGTAATGATAGTGAGGATGATGGTAATGATAGTGAGGATGATGATGGTAATGATAGTGAGGATGATGATGGTAATGATAGCAAGGATGATTATTATATTATAATTTAAATAGTCATGTTTTTATGGTTTGTCTAGGTGGAGAAATCCCATATCCATGGCAAATGTGCCTTGATGATAACACCAATTGTTATTACTACTGGAATACTGAGACTAACGAGGTTCGATGGGATCCGCCCCCCCTTTCACAACCTGATGTCACTACTAGCGATAATGGTGAAACTGGTGTTTTAGAGTGTGCTGCTCCTGATAATATTGACGATGCGGAACAATTGGAAGAAGACAATAAGTTAATTGGCCCTTTGCAGCCCGATAGTCTTGTTAATGACATGGAAGATTTACAACCTGTTATTGGGCCTTCACTACCCCCAGAGAACTCTGACCAGTGTAAGTTGTGCTGCCCCACAGTTAAAAATAGTTATGGTGCTGGTTAAAACTAAAATAAAAATGATTATGACGTTGATTATGATGTTGATTACTTGAGGATGTTAAAAATGATTTCATGATTCATGATGCTAGTAATTATGATGTTGGTGATGTGCTTGATGTTGATGACAACAGTGATAAAATAGTGCCTATCAAATTGATGATGGTAATAAAGATGACAATGGTGTTAATAGTAAAATCAATTGTGTTAGTTCTAATATTAATGATCATGGTAATTTTGTGGAATAAGTATGTTTATAAAATAATTTGGATAGTGCTGTACGTGCATTTTGATTGGACTACAAGTGTGTTTTCATAGCACTATGAAGCATGAAAATGATGTGAGCAATATTGTTGGCTGTCTTCAAGTTAAAAGAATTTACAGTATGAGTTTCGTATATTGTCCTTCTCTTTGTTAAGACTAAAAACAATAATTTTATAAAAGAAATAAAACATGTTGTCTGTGCCTCCATAGCCTGTTGAAAACTTCTGCAAAGTTTGTGAGAATTCTCGAGCAGGTGAAAACCGTACCCTTGACTGCATCTCGGGTTTTAACTGATCTGCTCTCAAATTCTCCCAAACATTCACCTCAGTTTTCACCAGGCTATGAAGGCATGGAAAACATGTTTTATTTCTTAATTGATGAGGCATGCGGAGCATAGCACCTCATGGATTCATAAGATCCTGAGCCTCGAGGTAGAGGTATCCATGAGCAGAGGTATGCCTCGCAAAAATGTGGTTAATTATGGGCTGAGAGCACCAGCCCCCAGAGATAATATGCACTTAACTGGAAAAAGCCATCTGAAAAGTTCTACAAACTATAACATAAAACGTCAATACCACAATAGTGCAAACCATCCCTAAATAATAAATTATCCCAAAGTACTGACAAATTTAAAGTTGTTGTTAAAACCTATCTTTTTAAATCAGTTTTTCTTTAGTTTTAGTTTTATTTCATTTTATATATATATTTTTTTATTTTAAGGTTTTACAATGTTTTAAAA
The DNA here is from genome assembly GCA_025331005.2 of Zoanthus gigantus. Classification (NCBI taxonomy): domain Eukaryota; kingdom Metazoa; phylum Cnidaria; class Anthozoa; order Zoantharia; family Zoanthidae; genus Zoanthus; species Zoanthus gigantus. Next base: position 2,432 of record JAOBBB020189996.1, read on the forward strand.
TTAGATTTATAGTTTAAGTTAGGCTAATTTTATTGTTAAGTGCTTAGCACTTAACCATATATTAAGTACTATACAAATTGTATTATTATTATTATTACAGCAGATGTAAGAATGGATAGTGTGTACATGACAACTGAAAATCATTATCTTTTAATAAGTAAAAATAATAGTTTATTTATTATAGTTATCTAAATGATCTGGTCAACCAACCTTCCAGTAATTTTTTAAAATTTTATTTCCAATGAACTTTATATTTGAAATAAACATTTTTCTCAGTGTCAGAGCCAGAGGGTAAGGATGATGTTGCTGTGTCAACGAGCACAACTCTTGTGGAATACCAAGACGCTGGAGACGACACTTATCCAGCAACACCGCCCGAGAGTCAATCAGGTGATGAATTAGATGGTTATGAAGTTGTTGACACATGGGAAGAAGATGACCAGTTGGTTGATACTATTGACGGCATACCACTGGAGGTGCCAGTTATCAAGGAAACCACAGTTGAGAAAAACCGTGAAGATAAAAACCTATCTGTTAAAGAAGAACAAGACTCAGATGATGAGTTTGCAGCAATGTTGTTGGAGGGTTAGTCGTTTTGCTTTGTTTCAATGTTATAAAAGTTTCACTCAGTAACTGTAGTGATAATGGTTGCTTGGTGATGTTGAAATGAATGTTGTAACGTTAACTATGATGACAGTGAAGTGATGATGCTGATATTGATGATGGCAGTAATTTTGATGATAATGTTGTTAATATGATGATAACGACAGTGTTGATGATGATTATAATTGTGATGATGATGATAATGATGTTACTAATATTGATTATGATGATCCCATGGTTGGTAAAGACAATGATGGTAATGGTAGTACAAGAATTATTTTTAAAATTGCTTGGTTTTGTTCCTTTAGATACCTATCACAAGGGCAAAAAAGAAAGTGTTAAGAATGAGAGAGCAACACCAGTTGAAGACCTGAATAATGATGAAGTATGTAGTCAAGCTGATGATCATGACAATGATGATAATGATGCAAATTCTCAGTCAACACCTCTTTTACCACCTTCTGTATTTGAACATCTGAAAGCATCATCAGTGACAGAAAAAATTCCATCACAGGATGTGAAAGGTTTGCTATTGACACTGGTTTTATGTGCATCATATTCCCATAGCACACTTTTTGATTTAGATATTAGCTAGCTTAGGCCTTCACCAACCCAGTGGCCCATTGAGCTGACACTTATCTTCAGACTCTGTATTGTTTAGCAGATGATAGTTTTTTACTCCCCCTTGATGGTACACTAATCCATTGCAGTTTAGCTCCCAACTGATGCTGGTACTCATTTACCTACCCCATAAGGAAGGATGGGAAGTTGAGTTAGCTTAAAAGTGGAAAAAAGGTTAAACAAATATTCAAATCTCGGCAGAGCCAGGATCAAACTGGGGACATTGTGGTTGGAAGGCAGAGATCCTAAGTTTAAATCTAAAATTTAGATTTTTCTATAATTCAAATAATTGTTTGTATACTAGGCAATCATACGACTTTTCTCATTTAATTTGCAATTATTTGCACAAATCGGTTTTTCAAAAAGTCTCATAAATTGTATGAGGCTGTAGGCTGAGTGCAATTTGAGCTTTTTGAAAAACTCACAAGTGCAATTAATTCCAAATTGAACAAAAAAAGTCTAACTTTTGATTTTTTATTAATAATGTACATGTAAAAGTTACTCAGAAAAGCACAACATACTTGCAAGTTCCCGCGCACAAGATCTTGTGCAGATTTTATTTACAGTGATTGGATGTTCTTCAAATGTATCCCACTGTTCCAAATTTTAGACAAGATCAGTCACTTCACAAATTCCAGTATTGTTTTCTGTTGTAAACAGTGAAAAATGTATTTAAATCAAGCCTCAAACACAGCAAGTCAAAATTTTTGAGTTTTGTAATTTGCACTGGTATTACAGATTTATGCACTGATACTGTATTACATAAAATTACACTGCTCTTGACCAATGACAATCTAAACATTTTTTGCATGTATATTGTTAATTATAAAATTTAGAAGAAAGAGACAAAAATGTGTTACACTTCCAAGGAGAATACAGAATTGTCATCATCTTGTTAAAATAATCACTTTGTTTGTCTACTTTAATTGTGTACTTAATCCAAAACGTTACTGCATAATAACAATTATTTAAATCAGTGAAAGTGGGTAAAGGAATTGACTTTTAGCTAGTATCATTGTGTTTTCTTTGTTTCATTGTTTTTCAATCTTAAGTACTTCAGCTTAATTCATTAGTGAAACTATGAAATTGATACTTCAAATTCATTTTTTTTATCTTTGAAATTTTTTATACCAAGATATTTTCTTGCTATTTTAGTTTTCTCTGGGATTACTTTTTGAAAAAGAGTGTTTAATTCCTCTTCCGAAGTGTGTGAAGAGTGGGAAAAGGTTACCATTTTCCATTTCTTGTCTACTTCGATATCCTGCACACACTATCTATCACCTGGTAGATTGCAAGGATGTTAGCCAATCAGATTGCAGTATTTGTGATAGTGACTAGATTTCTATTAAGTATAATTTTATATATAATTATATGAAAAGCTTCACTCAGTTATGAAAGATCTTTTCAATATCTTTAATATACCCTTTTAACATCCTAAGTTTCTTTTCAAAGAAACTAACAGCAGTGACTGGTTGTAATTCTTTTTAGCTGAAGACAAAAATGGAGTATCTGCTGTTGAAGAAGATAGTGGAGAAGAAGAAACGTTTAGGGTACGATTAAGTTGGTGATAAAGTAATTATTTATTTAAATAAAGAAGCCAGTTATGCTCTGAAATGCTCATGTTTTATCAGTGACCCTCTAATGCTTGGATTAGGTTACTTACTTTTCTTTGTAATAAATAATAGATTCTACATCATTGCCAAACAAAAATAAACAAAGCCTTTTCTATGTTTTATACTTTGATAAAACATGGGTTGTTGACCAATCAGAACATGTGTAGGGTCCTATCTATATTGTAAAGTACTTTTCTGAATATTTGGTTGATATAAAATATAATTTTTTTTTATGCACTTAACTTATAATATAGATAGGCCCTACGCACATTCTGATTAGTCAAAAACCCATGTTTTATCAGAGTATAAAACATAGATAATGCATGTTTTATTGTTTTTGGCATGTAGAATCTATATTATAAAGCAAATGAAGAAGCTGGGCATTTGAGAACAGTCAAGAAATATAGAAAACACAAGCCTGTGGCTCAAGTTTTCTACATTTCTTGAGTGTTCTGAAATTCGCATTCTAATACACGACCTAGGCTTCTTTATTTGTTTTAACAAATAGCAAATAAAAAATAGTAAATATTAAAAATAGTACACCCTTTGTAACAGTCCTGTGCTTAGTTGCCACATAGAAACATAGGATTGGTTAGCAAGCTTAGTAACTTGTGTTCACATGTTTAAAGAAGTGCTAGTCTATAAAATGCAACAAACTTTTGATTTGACATTGTGACATCAGAGGCAGCTATTCTGAGCCCACGGCAAAAGTGCAATATAGCACCCTAGCTAGCTAAATCTTTTACGAGCCTAGTGGCCCATGGAGCCGGTGCTTATCTCCGGTTTCTGTAGTGTTCAGCAGATGAGAGTCTTTGACACCCCCTGGATGGGACACTAATCCATCGCAAGTTAGCTCCCAGCAGATGCTGGTACTCATTTACCTACCCGGAAGGATGGAAAGCTGAGTTAGCTTGGGTGGAAAAGAAGGTTGCACAAATATTCGAATCTCGGCAGAGCTGAGGATCGAACTGGGGATCTTGTGGTCGGAAAGCAGAGATTTTACCAACTGTGCCAACCATGCCCACCCATATAGCACTCTACTGAAGCTTTTATTAGCCCATTTTGTAATATTTTTGCAAATGTAGATTAGTAAATTGCTCTGAAATCTACATTTTTGGAATCTCAAATATAAATTATGCACTTCAACATACCAGAAAGTAAATTTGGATTTCACAAAGGAGGTTGTGAAAGTGCTTAAAATGACTGCAAAGAAGCCAATATTTCTCTGTTTTCATCTGTAACCCTTTCACTACCAAGACTTATTATAAACTACCAAATTTGCATATTATCCTCTTATTACCTAGGCTAATTAGCATATTTAGCTGGAAGAAGTTCAGTAATGTTATTCAGTTAATGTTGTTCAGTTATTCTTCTTCTGCAACTGTCATTCGTGTTCCAGTCACCATTGTATTTCTACATGTGGTGAAGGTTGCGCATCGCAATTTTTGAACTTCCATTACTCTCTTGGGATTTAAAAATAATATGCATATGTGCAATTGGTAGCATTTGATTTGTTAATAGCTGCTTACAAACAATAACCGTATTGTGGAACATTTCATACCATACAGGGGAGGGGAAAACAAAAGAAAACTGCATCATTTTTGCAGGCGGTTGAGGGCAGTTTGGTAATAAGAGTGCATAAATTAACAGGCAGTTGCCGGCGGCTTGGTAGTGAAAGAATTAAATTTCGTTTTCTTTGGATGAACTGAGTAATTTAGTGACCATGGTGTAAGTTGCAGATTTATGTCAAGTAGGCAGTGAAATTCATCTGCTGATACCTATTATTGTTATTATTAATTTTTTTACTGCTAAGCTACAGCGCTAGCCCAGCTTTAGTTAAAACAAACATTTACTTTGCTTTTTGTGTTGCAGCAAAGAATTCTGGATCTCTCTGCTACCATAACAAATAAACTCAACTTCCTTGAAATTTCTCGTGAAGAAATATCAAATTTGCAGATTCTTTGTATTGAAGTGGAAGTAGGTATCCATCAAAGTTTCACTAATTCTGTGTTATTGACAAAAAAAAGGCTCTGTTTTACTTTAGCTTGTTTATTAAAAAAAAAAGTCAGACACATTTGCAGGCCAGGATATATCACGGAAACAATCGTTTCCGGTTACGTGTCTGTTCCGTGTTGGCAAAATGACAGAACCGAAAAATGGTTTCCAATGACGATATCAACAGAATCAGTTGTATAAATTTGTAAAAGTACAATAATATTATTATAATGACTATTGTTAAGTTTTAACAAATCAAGTATGACCAACAGAAGAGTGGATTTCAGATAGCTGTTTAAATATACCTTATTATAACTAATAAGCTATCAATTTCCATATGTAGCTGCTATATTATATGGAGTTAAGGGATGTAAGGCTTGCTTACTAGAAATGTATTTATTATAAAATTCCAACACAATTTTTTAGTCTCCTTTATTAAAAAAATTCCCATGACCAAAATTTATAGAAGCGAAAAGTGGTTCTGACAGTTTCCCATGAATCGGATACACAGAACCAAAAACTGGTTTCTGAAAATTTCTGAAATCTCCAGGCTTGATTTGTATTGGTGTGATGTTTTAATTTCTTCATTTCTTGCATGGTTAGAGAATGGTGTGTTTTAAACTTTTTAGAATTGAAGCAGTCTCTTAAATCCCTTTTAAATCATTATGTAATAAGTTGTTTATTACATTTATTCTCAAATGGGCTTTTCATTTTATACTTTTTCTTCCTGAACAAATATCAGACAGTTTGCAGTATGAATTCAAGGAATGAATTTAGAAATTTGCAATTCTACTAATATTTCTCTTTTTAAGTCTAAATTAAAAACTTTCCTATTAAATTGATTTTTTTGTTCCTCTGCTCTCTGCTTTACCAGTGTGCTGTCCCTGTGTTTGCTTGCTTCAGTGTGTTTGCTTTGCTTATTCTTACATAAATACTTACACATAAGATAATTATATATTTGTACATCTTAAAAATTATTTTTTCCATTTCTAATAGTCAAGGTTATAACCTAAATAAGCCCTATGGTTTCTTTACGAACCTCCTTGCCTTGTGTTTTTTTTTCTTCTTCAATGTATGTATCTAACTATGTAGTTTCCCTTATAAGATTATTTTAGTAATAAAAATGTAAATTCTACACTGTAAAAAAGAGAGAGTACTTACTGACGTTTCAGACGTTAGTCCTTCATCGGAGTAAAGGGAAGGACTAAGGTCCGAAACATCAGTACACTTTTTTACGGTGTAGAATTTACATTTTTATTACTAAATTGTTTCTTTAGAAACACCGACACAGCCCAAACTAGTTTACCACTAGTTAATTTTTCTATCTAAGAATATTTTACATTACTCTATATAAATAATTTTATATTTAATTATTCATTGTAAAAATATAGGTGAAACAAGGCAAAACAATAAACTGAACTGAACTGAACTGAATTCTTAAATTGGCTTAGGATGGCTTACTGACTTATTCACTCTGATTAATGTTATTTTGAATAATGTTTGAAACAGTTGATGAAACTCCTTTAAAGTGACTATTTTGTTGCTCTTGAACACTAGAAATGATTGGTGTTACATTATTCATTGTAACTTTTAAATCAGCCGATGAAATTGGTGTTATTCGTTCTAACTTTTGAACCAGTTGATGAAACCCTATATTATAGTGACCATTCATTTTGTTTGTCTTGAAGAGTAGAAATGATTGGCATTATTCATTCTAGCTTTTGAACCATTTGATGAAACCCTATAAAGTGACCATTCATGTTGTTTGTCTTGAAGGGTAGAAATGATTGGTGTTATTCATTCTAACTTTTGAAGTATGGTTGATAAACTCCTTTAAAGTTAACATTTTGTTTATATTGAAGAGTATAAATGATTGGTTACTTGTTCTAATTTAAAAAAATTCTTTTTTTTTTGAAGAGCAGATCCAGTAGCCCTATTAAGTTTAAAGTGTTTTGAACATTCATTTTAAAAAGATTGGTATTTGCACTTATAACTTTTTTTTTTTGGCTAAGACACGAATTAAAGATTGGAGAGAGGGTGGCCTTACAAGTGCTTATCTTGTTCACAAGCTTGAAGAAGCTGATCTCCATTTTAAACAGTATGAAGAGTCTGCTGCCCCCCCTGGCTGGACGTGCAAATGGCACAGGTACGGTATGCACCTTCTGTTTACACCAGGGGGATGATCAAAATTTCAGGATAAAAGGACAAAAAACTTATTGTGTTTCAAAGCCTGGATTTTTCAAGAAACCATTGCTCGTCGCAAAAGAACTTGATTGCAATGCAGAAGCCTTAATTGGCAGCCTTTTGTCTTAACGTAATCCTGATGTGTGGAGCAAACATGAAGAGTAACATCTCTGTAAAACTGGATTCTTTGATAGTATGTAATGTGGCAATGGATGGGCATGCTGCACGTTGTGTTACATAGATTGGGTTACTAATCAAGCAAAAATTTCTTTGTTTATGTAATGAATTTTAGATATTTTGGATACCATTTAATGTTGTCAGTATCTGTTTTTGATGTTTGTAAGGTACTGTGATATGATATGACATCTTCCATTGTTTTGTGTTGTGTTGTTCAAGCCATTGTCATTTATGTACTGTCCAAGTACTTCCATTATGTTACATAATTATATGGCACATGAAACGACATAAATTGAAAAAATCAAGATTTCAATTTTTTATTTTATTTTTTGCATTAACCACTTTTTTTCCACTAACCCCTATTGAGCAAACCATCGTATCCATTTTAAATTGTTAATGAAGCATGTTAAGTTGACTAACCACAATAAAGCGGGCTATTAAAAGCTGAACTTTCCTTATTTGGGTGAAATTCTGTTTTAACAATGGAATGTTGAACAGGAATCAGGAAGGACGCGACCTAGAACAACAACTGAGTGATGACTTTGCTCATAGAGCATATGTGAAGATTTTGTAATCTTGTTAATCAGCCACAGAATCTAAAAAAATTAATAAACAAAGTCTATCAATTTTGCTTTTTATTTCCATTTTGAAAAAATTCCATTCTGTTCATGACCATGAAAAATTTAAACTCTGAAAGGGATGTGATTTTATAGGATTTGATCATTTATATCATTGGTAAAAATGTTTCTCATTGTAAGTTTAATCATTTCTAATTACATGTGATTGTTACAACTGTTGCATCTAAAAACCCATACATAGTTTCTTCATGTCTTTCTTCATTGTCCACTCATACTTCATCTCGCTGTGTCTGTCCACTGTGCATCTGGCTTTGTGTCCGAAGCCACACAATATAAATAATGTTGATCTTGCCAACCCCAACTGGGGTTCTCAACAACTACATGAAGACATCAACATCAGCTGAACACAAGGAAAGATTGACCATTCTGTGATTCTTGTGCAAGACCAAAGGCAAAGGTAGAGGTTAGTGGACAAATGTATGTATGTTATTATTATTATACTTCAATATTATCTCTTATATCTAATTTAAACTGGTGTTGCTTGACTGTTCTTTGTCTGTAAGAGGTACAGTAATTAGCTATCTTGAGCTCCGATTTATTCAAAGTGTCTAATGGTCAAAAATCTCATCAAATGGGGTTTATCCTTGTCAGAGAGTTCCATTATCTTTTGATTGGGCACTAGTTTTGCCGCAATGTTACCTTGGATTTCTATATTGGTTAAGTTTATCACACCAAAAGTTTTGTTTTGGTTTGCATACAGATATTATTGCAAATATGTCTATCATGAAATAAAAGAAAACCAATAAGTAGTAATATTAACATAAGTCAAATCTTTGTTGTTTAAAAATAATATTAACATTAATAAAATATAGTTGAATTTTTGTAAAAAAAAAACATAATAAGAACACTCAGTTTCTATTAAAAAAAAAAAAAAAACACAACCTCGACAGTTGCAAAATGTGACCCAACTAAAGAAAATGGTCCTCTCTGGTTTGCTTTGTTAACTTCAAATCAAAACACAGTTTAAAACCAGATTCTCATTCTTGGTTTTTGTTTGCTTCCATTCTGTCTTTTCTCAGGACCCACAAACGTTATTTTTACACCAACAATGCTGATGGTGAGTCACAGTGGGACTATCCCCTCGTTAGCAGTGTCACTACAATGGAAGAACCCACACCCACTACTTCTAATACTGAGGGAATGACTTCAGCATCCATTTCAAGTATGACTCCTGTAGCAACAGTGGCTCTAACAACAGCGGAGACCTCGTCAACAACTGCAGCAGTCAGTGTTCCGGCATGGGGAAGTACTGGTAAGTGACTGGTTCAATATCAGGAAAACAGTCTTCCAGGTCTGTCCCCCATCACCCTTCTCTTCAATAGCGAGCCATTGACCATCTAAACAAAGCAAGTTGCAGATAACTTTGTGTATCAATCCAATTTTGATCCTGGTTTATCCCCGTAAATGGGGTGGCCAGATTTATCCCACTCTTACAGCAATCTCTCCAACTACCACTCTCCATTTCACTCAATTCATGGCATCCTTTTTCTCCAACCCAACACTCTTTCTCTCCTTTTCCACTTACGTCTTCACATCTTCTTTGGTCGTACTCGCTTCCTCTTGCCCTTCACTTCAAACTCCAATGCTTTTCTCAAAACATGCCCATCATCTCTCCTCAACACATGCCCATACCATCTCACTCCATTCGCTTTTGCCATCTGAACCACTGTTTCCTTCAATCCCAACAT
>JAOBBB020190091.1:0-11950 GCA_025331005.2 Zoanthus gigantus
GTAAGGTTGAAAACCAGACCATGGGTTAAATATTTAACCCTGGGTTAGTGCTAATCGGCTTTTGAACAACTGGGCCCAGGCAGACAGTATCTTCAGTGTTTCAGTTTGTGAAAAGATAGTGTTTCAGTTTCACCTTTGCTTTTCGTAGCATTTTCATTTCAGCCTCAGATATTGTTCTTAATTTGTTCATATTTTAAGGAGATTTGAGCCTCACTGTTCTTATTAAGTTTGTTCTTAATAAAAAAGTGAATGTGACAATCACAAAATTATTCTGAAGATACATAATTAGTTTCATTATTTCCCCAGCTGATAAAAAAATTACTGTGTTTGCAGGTGTTTAACGCGTCTCCAAAAAAAGATGAAAGTGTTTTAAATACACTGCTATATTTTGTTATTGCAAGGCTGGTGAGAATTAGGCCTCAGACTTGGGATAGGCGCATCTGTCTTAAGGCAGAGTTCTACGGGATTTATATCAAAGGTATAACAACCTCAGCTTACGTAGATATCAAGTTTTTTGCAAGTGGAGAATCCACGAGCATTGGAATGATTGTGGTGGGAAAAAAGTGTAACAATAGAAAGTCATTTTATCCAATCGTATTACTGCTCATCTAATCGATTAGAAGTCTCTGAGGTGAGCAATTAAGAAACAAAACATGTTTTCCGTGCCGAGGCGAACGTTAGGGAGAATTCGAGAGCAGATCCGAGAAAAAACCCAGAAGCAGTCGAGGGCTTTCACCTGCTCGAGAATTCTCATAAGCTTTGCCGAGGTTTTCAACAGGCTATGGAGGAACGGAAAACATGTTTTATTTCTTTTATGAAATTATTATTTTCATTGTTAACAAAGAGAAAGACGATATACGACGCTCGTACTGTAAATTCTCACAACTCAGAGGCAGTCAAACCACATTGCTCATCTTCGTGCTTCATAGCGCTATGAGAACACACTTGTAGACCAATCAAAACGCACGTACTATCCAAATTTTTTTATAATTCTTATTCGTTCGTGGTTTAAGCCATTCATTTTTGTCGTATGAGGCCGCCGGGTCACTCCACGAGCATCAACAGGATACCTTTGATTAGTTTCATGCTTTCGAAATACTCTGAATTTAGTGAAAACTTCTAGATTATGTCTCTTTCCCTTTGAAAGATATGAATTGACTTTATTAACACAGCATTTTCAATTCAAATCATTTTTCACTTTAAAGCGTTTAAAGCTCGTCTTTTGTGTAACAACTTTTAGGTGACAAATCCATTTGTCATGTAGTCTGTAGATGGTACAATAAGCATTTGTCAAGAGTTCAAAGTTTAGTGCGCTAGTAATAACTTTGGATAGCAGAGTCGCTCAGTGAATCCTTCCCACATGGAGCACGGAACCTCGCCCTTTGATTGCATGCATTGTCCATTGGCGGACTAAAAACTATTGTCGTAAATACATTCACACTTTATGTGACGAAAATCTCCACAAACAATCTATTTTGAGTTTGTGACAATCTTTATTTGTTACATTAATTAAAACTAACATGCCAGTTTTTCATCAGATTTATTTCTCACATATAAAGATTGGCAAATTTCCTTGTCCACACGAGCAAATAAAGATTGTTGCAAAAAAGTTAAACCTGTAAACGAGCCTTTAAAGGAAAAGAAGGCTTTTTAACTCTCATTTTTTACAATGAAAATTGAAAAGGTTAAAAGGCAAATGTATTGTATATTTGTAAGTTATTATTAACAGCTTTCGCCAAGGAGGTTATGTTTTGACAGGGTTTGTTTGTTTGTTTGTTTGTTAGCAACATAATTCAAAAACTTATGGACAGATTTTGATGAAATATTCAGGAAATGTCGGAAATGGTACAAAGAAGAACTAATTAAATTTTGAGGGTGATCCGGATAGCAGCCTGGATCCAGGAATTTTTTAAAGGATTCGTTAGCATTGCAAGATAGCGATATTTTCATTTTATGTATATATAACTCCATGATAAATAATCAGATTAATTAATACAGACAATAGGTCATTGGATTGTGTAAAAGAGTTAATCAGTTCTTCCTTGCGATATTGACAAACTGTCAGCTTGAAATTAAGCTAAGAATTTTATAATTACTGTTTCCATATTTTCATGTCTACATGTATTTTTTCCACAACACCGAATCACCACGTTCAGTCACACAACTTAGAACAATCAGAATTCTGACATCAATGTGGCAGATTTATATATCATTCCTTAATAGAATGTGTGTATAAAATAAATACAGGACTACATTGTGGCGTGGGAATCACAATATGCTTGGCAGAGGTTTGCGCTCTTGGATTGCTTTTCTAGTTGACATGAGATATGATCAACTCCAGGTTAAATAAATATTAATCATCATTCTAAGTAGACTAATGTCTTGTGTCAGCTATGTTTGGGGAAACTATTTAATATCGAGTTTCCAGCAAGACTTCAAAACTTGATGCAAAGCTTTTCAATAACTCTGTCATTGTTTACAAATCTCTCAACTCACATGATTTTGTCATTTGTTGCATGATTTAAGACCTGTCCATTATTTATCATTAATAATTATTTAATCATGTACAGCAGGTCCTCGGTTTAAGATGTCCTTGACGTTTGACCCATGGTATTAACTGGTTTTGTCGCAATCTCCTATGAATCTCTTAAGAAAGTCTTGTTCCATCATTGTAATGTTTGGCAATATCAATGTAAAATCTAATTTCTCGGTAAACAAATTAGCTAGACTCTAATGGAAAAGAAAGTCTTGTATGTAACAAGTATGTTCATTTGCCGGTGTATTCTCTATTCGAATGCACTACAACGTTATGCTTTCTTTCAATGACATTCATATTACGTTGCACCACTGAAGTGAAAGTCTGATGTAGGTCAAGGACACCCTGTACTCTTTCATTTATTCAGCATAATTTACCTTCTCAACTAGCTGATGAAGGGCCTATGCTAAAAAGTGTTTTAATTTGTTTCATTTTATTTAAAATGCTACAATGCTGCTCAGAAAGACGTGTACATTTGTTTGTTTCCAGATCGCCGTATATGATTGCGATCTGCTCGCAATTTGAACACTCCATGCTTGCGATCTGCTCGAATAATAATTACTGTTTTGCTCGCGATGAAATCACATTCTTATTCATCAACAATATTTTACTATTCAAGTCACCAGTTCAACTTGGTTTTTAGCAATGACAAATATTTTGCCAAGTTTGCAGGTACATGCACACTTTTGCATCAACAAATTAATCAACATGACGTTCTTTGAGTCCTTTTTCATTACAATAAATTTCAAAGTAAGTTCTTCGACAAATCTTGAGTACGTAACAAGAGAAAGAGATCTTGAAAATTAGGATAAATAAAAAGGAATAAGTAACTTATAATTATAACTACAATAAATCATGAATATAAACAACTACATAGAAAAATGAACGCTAAAAACTGGACGTTTCGACTACTTCTTGTAGTCATTCTCAAAAGTAATTATGTAAATGATGTATTCGAGAAAACAATCTTTAAACTTAACAAATGTTATAAATAGATATCCTCACGAGAACAGTTTTGCCTTTATAAAGTCTGATTGAATGTTGAGCGATTGATTTTTACACTTAATGTACAACATTTCATAAATCAAACAATCCAATTTGGTCGTGCAGCGCTTCAAGATTTTAAAATATTTGGAAAGGTCTTTTGTGCCCAAATTATGTCCGTTCACGTTTCTTCAGATGTTGGTTCTGCTGTGCTCTTCATCCGTTTGTGCAAATGCTTCCATGTGAAGCCAACATAGCTTGCATCGCAGAAGCCACATTTAAATCTGTATACTACGCTCTATTGGTTTACCACGATCAGTTTGTTTTCTTTCGGTTTTCTTTTTGTTTTCTTTACTAGGTAAATTATATAAAACTATTAGTTAAATATGTATTCACCATGTGAGGGAAATCGGTAGGTATCTCATATTCATCCCGTACACAATCAAGATAAACAGCACCAGGTAGGGTGATGTTAGAAGTGCCTTTGACATGACAGGCGCAATCTGAGGAGAAGAATAAACACATATAAACCAACCAGAATTTTCAATAAGGGGTGGCAGACAGCGAGTTTCGCCACCTATTTGACATAAATCTACCACACACTTTGGTAGCTAAATTTCTCAGAAAATGCAAATAAAACAAGAAATATCAACTTCTCACTATTTATTACAGAAGTTTAAACACATGTAACTTCAAAACTTATAGAAAACCCTGATACAACACAAATCAAATTACAAAAATTCAAAGAGACATGATAGAATAAGCTATCCAAGCACAATTATTAATGTATAGCATTAACAAAGCATTTTTGGGAGGGGAGGGGAGGGAAGAAATCTATGTTCAATACTCCAGAAAAGTTAAATTTACTTTTTAGTTTAATTTATAAAAGAATGGAAAGATGATACATAAGGGAGATTGGAAGTTTTATGTCACTTTTGACGTTGTACTGCGAGGGAGGAAAAAAATGCTGGTTTGCATGGCTAATGAACAAAGAATTAAAACAGTCAGAATACATAATTATATTCTCACATTGCAGGTCTGCAGACGATATTGCCCAGTGTTGAGCACCAAGTTCACACACATGCAAGAGAAAACTAACAAACTAAGTCAAATTGCAAAATGAACCGGGCTGAAAATTAATCAACACCAAGAAAACAAATTTAATGTACGATGAAGAACAAATTGTTAGTTGATGATGAAGTCTTGGATAAAGTTTGTATACCTTTTTAGAAGTGCAACAATGAGCAAAACCAGAGGTGCTGAAGACGACATTAATAATCAACAAATAAATCTAGCAAGAGGAGCATTCGTGAAATAAGACCCAATCTTGCAAAACGTGAACATGAGTAAGACACAAAGCTAAAGATCTTCCTGTTCCAACAGTTATGTCAACGAAAGCAGTATTGTTTTTTTAAACCGGAAACATGGAGGATGACCTTAAGGTAGATGAGTATGAGTTAAACAGAATTTTAAAAAATTTTCTAAATTAATTTTAAAAATTTTTGGCCAATGAAATTAACCAACAAAGAATTTATAGAAATGCAAGAACAATGCCTGTTAAAAAACAAATTCAGAGGAGACACTGGAGACTCATCTGTAACATACTACGGAGGGATACAACAGACAACACCAAAATTGCTTTAACATGGACACCAGAGAGCAGGTGAAGAAAAGTTGCGTACCTTGACAAGCACCCTCTTCTGTCATATTAACTCCTTTGGGTCGATAGTAGAACTCTTCACACTTCTCACAGTTAATGCCAGTGGTGTGGTTCTGTAGAGTATGCACAGTAATTTTACAGCAACAAGTTAATCAGTCAAGTAAACGGATTAATTTTACAATTAACTCAACAGCTAGTTAAGATCTCGTTCATGTTTCAGAAAAATAAGTTATAAGACTAGTTAGAGGAACTTTACAGATATATACATATATTGTGAGGTTCAAAAAGGTTTAGAAAGTCAACCCTAAAAAACATTCTCACCTTGCAATCCTGGCATACACCTCCCCCTGAATAGTTGCCATGTATATCCAAACTCTTTCTCAACAAAGCAACTGTCTCATTGTAAACACACACAGAGCTGTGATTATGGCAGTTGCAAGCTAAAATACAGGAAAAAATCTTTTAGTTTGCAACATTTTTTGTACAATATCTTTTGTACAGCACAAATATATTTGAAATCAGATGTTTTTTATCTCTTATACCGTCTTGCTGACTGCAAAAAAGAAATTCAGAAACTTGTTCTCTGTCAAAAGAAAAGAAACTGCAATACCATATTATTACAAAAAACCATTTTTAAATTTAACACAGTAATATGCCTTATACTGTAAACAAGAAAATATAAAAAAGGTTAGAATTTTTGAAGATTACATACGCTAGTCTTACCACAAGATGCTGCACAACTTATATACTGAGTTGCCTGTGTTCCTGACTCAAGCAAAAATGAAATTTTAATACAGTTTCTGGCTGCATAAGTCTAAAGTTTCCTAGTAGCAAATTTTATTTTTACTAATTCGGTGTTAAAAAGTTTGCATAATTGTAGAGCTCAATTTGAATACAAGTAAAGCAAGTGTAATATTTATAATTATAATTAATTATAAAATCAATGGTGGTGACTGGAAATAAGACTAGGGAGAGGATTCAGCCAGGAAGATGGCAATGTGGATGCTGCGGAAGAGGGGTGGGAGTAAATTCTGTGTTTTGTAAGTACTGAATGTAATAAATGGTGTCACAAATGATGTTCAGGTCTGAGAAACCTTCAAGGGGTGCAGAACTTTTTATGTCCAAGATGTGCAAGCTAGAGAGGGGGGAGGGTGGTGATGATGATGGAGACAATGAGGGTCCCAGGTTGGTAGTAAATGGAGGCATGTTGGGAAAAGTAGAACAGTTTTGCTACTTGCATTGGGATTTGTTCTGGACTGTGACGCAGGAGTAAAGGGAGCAGTGTGAACGAAAGTAACAGCTGAATGGAGAAAATGGTGAGAAATAGCCAGTTTATTGGTGAACTGTAGCATAGGACTGAGGACTAGGGGAAAGGTATATGAAGCTTGTGCGAGATCTGCTCTACTGTATGGAAATGCCAGAAGCATGGGCATTGACAAGCTGACTGATGAATGTTCTATCGATGTGACCGCAGGATGCTGAGATACATAGTGCTCAGGAGTGAGGTAGCAAGACAGGAGGTCTAGCAGTGAGGTGGCAGAGATGTGTGGAGTTGAAGACCTTTCTGTAGAGTTGAGGCAGCTGTAGAGAAGACTGAGATGGTTTGGACATGTGAAAAGAGCAGAGGGGGATGTGTTAGTTGAGGTGGGAGAGGTGAGAGTTTTGGGTTAACGGCTGGCAGGAAGGCCTAGGAAAAAGTGGAGTGATTACAGTGTGATGGAGGATATGAAATTGTTGAGAGTGGAGGAGCATGTGACACAGGATCAACGGATGTGGAGGGCAGTCATCGCCCATCCTAGATGGGAAAATGCAGATTTTAAACGAGAATGACAATTAAATACATCTAGAAAATAGCCTCAGGCTTATATTTAATATTCATTTCATTCATTTCCATCCTGGTCACTACTGACAATGAGGGACTCTAATCCGACATCTTTCTCAGCACCTTTCTGCCCTAAGGTTGAGCTGGCTCTCTGATAGTGTATGGCCTGACTTTATCTGGTTCCTTCACCCATCATGGGCAGGTTGCATCAGGGAAATATGTTGAAACCTTCAGGTCATCTTTAATACAATCTTTCCAGTGATTCTTTGGCTACCCTCTTCTTCTTTTCCCTTCAGCCAGTTCACCAAACAGTAGCTGTTTTGGGATCCTAGAGTCCTCCATGCAGCAAACATGACCAAGCCACCTCATGCAGTTGTTCTTGACCATGGTCTCTATTGTTGTGGTCTTTGCACAGCTCAGAACCTCAGCATTTGTCATTTTATGCCACCATTAATTTTGATCTCAAGTGAGTATCTGATGCAAGGAACAATAATGTTGATAGAACATTTCCCAACTGCTTAAAATAATGATGAGCAAGTATAGGCCATGCCTCACTGCCATATAGTAGAGATGGAAGAACAATGGCTTTGTAAACTGTCAGTTTAGTTGACATAATTAGATAGACATTCATGATTCCATACTCTGGTGTTTAGTGAGCAATAAGTAGCAGAATCGTGAGAGATTCTTTGCTTGATTTCTGGATCCAGAGATGCATCTTTAGTCATGTCTCCTCCAAGGTATGTAAACTTCTTGTTCCGCTTGAGGGTGAAATCATCTATCTTGATGGGTGGTGGATCTGTACATCCAATATGCATGACCTCTGTCTTAGCCTTGCTAACTGTCAGTCCAAACTAGCACTGTTCATGAGGAACAGAAGACTTGCAGTGTTTTAAATTCCTAATAAGACAGCTTGTAATCTTAAACAAAATGAAAATAATTTGTTCCGTGACCACTAGAAAACCTTTCATTGCCTGTAGTGTGAAGATCTTGTCTGTGATTGGTTACAACATAAACATTCCAGACATATTTGAAGTATTCACGTGTTTATAAGCACAGCTTTAAAATATTTATTTTATTAACATTTTCATGTTTAGCAATAATTTTTCTTTACCTTCACAAGCTGCAGACTTGTCAGCAATGAATGGGCCTTTGGTTCCAGGTTTCCATGGGAACTGGTTATAAGCATCGCAACAGCGATCACAGTTATCCCCACAAGAACCAATCATACACTCACACACTCTATCTTGTTTGTTTGGTTTAAAAGGACAGTTGTTCTGGTTACCATGACCATTACAGGAACAGAAACTATTCACTCTGACCTCGCGCACAGCATAGTGATGCTGAAAGGGTGAATGGTTTGTAAATGTACAGTACATTACTGCCAGCCAACATAAACAAACAATGCACTCATAGCTTAGTCTACTGTATTATGCAAAGATAAAAATACAAATAAAGAATTTGAAGAAGTTTATAGTACTTATAAATATAAGTTTAAAAAAACTGTGATCAACTCAAATTTGAAGAGAAATAAAAAATGGCCACTAGAAAATTGCTAGTGGTCATTTTATTTCTCTCGATATAAATTTTAGTATGTGGCTCTGCTATAATATATTTGCTAATCAAATTGAAAAGGCTGGACTATATTAAGTTAATATATAAAACCATAAAATAGTAGAACTGAAATTTATAGAATTTTCAGGATGCATAAAAGAAAACTGAATGTAACATGATGCTAATAAATTAATATTTAAACAATTTTATTAGCAGTGCCCTTACGGAATCCAATTATATATAATTTATATATTTAAAGATTGTCAACTTGATATTTTTGAAGGGGAGGCAAAAAGACTCTCATCCACTTAAAATATCACAAAAACCGAAGATAAAAAATAGCTTGAAAAGGATTTCATTAGCTTATTAGCCAATGAAAAAAATTTGATTGATTTTAAATACTAAATATTTTTTCTTGCTTAATTTATAAAACAACTGATAGGCAGTTGATATCTAAACTCACCCATTTTACAGCAAATGGATCAAAAATGCGATACATTGATGAGAACTGGAGTTTCACATGTGTTACATTCATCCACTCCTTAAAAACAAAAAGCATATAATCAAGTTCTTTTTGAAACTTTCACTGCATTGCAATTGTGTACAAATGGAAACTTAATGCGCATGTTAAAAATGCATACCAGTATGCTAGCATTTAGGGCTTTTAAACTTGAGGTCTAATGTAAAAGCTTTTAAGGATATACAACTTTAAATAAAATAATTACCACTCAATATTTATGAATAATAATAATTAATATTTTATTATAAGGTCCATCTGCCTTGCCAAGTCAAACCTTACGTAGCAAAGATGTATCTGACAAACCTTAACATTCACATTACCCACATTGGCGGTAGCACAGGGGGGGCAAAAAAATGTTGACGCCTTGCACCTTTGGCACTCGATTTGGTGAATATTATATATGGAAAATCTCATCCCCCTCCCCCCATATATACCAAATTTGGGTGTCAAGGACTCTCATCCACTTAACACTATAGAAACTGGAGATAAACACCAGTTTCATGGGCCACTTGCCTTGTAAAAGATTTAGCTTTAATTTTAAAAGGAGTATTCATTACAGATTGAATCAAATGTTACATTACCAGTAGTTCTTGTGAGGGTCCTGGACCATTTTCACTAATATCCCCACGTGGGCCAACAAGTGGTAATTTGACCTTTTGGAATAGAGGAAAGATCATATTAAATAATTTAAATATTATGTAAAAACATTTAAAATACCGAGAGAGCCTGGGTACAAGTCCCTTAATTCTTATAATTACGAAATATGACTAATAGAAAAAGAAAGACAATATTGTAAATAGTAAAATCCCAAAGATTGGTGTTAAAAGGATAAATAAATAATTAATATGTAAAATAATTTTGAATAAAAAAGTGTTAATTCATTTATGACAAATATATCTCTCAAAATGCAGAAATTGCAAAATTCCATTAGATCTTTTATTATATTTTCAAAACTTTGTAAAAAAGGGGTGGAATCAGTAATTCATGCACCAGAAAAAAATCTTTAATTCTTATTTCTAATCTCAGCTCAACAAGCTACGTTCAGTCATGTGAACTTTTCTACTTTTTCCCTTGTTTTCTATTTTTTTAAATCTTGCCCTCATTTTATTTTATTTATACAGGGTTGGAATCTCTCCATTGTATCTTTGAACTTTATGATTATTATCAATCTTACCGTTTCATTCCACACTGCTGTATCAATTGTGGCCTTTGCAAATGTCATACAGAGAACAGAATTTGCACTTGCTGGTCTTCTGTTATATTCAACACCAAAAGTCTGACATTGTTCATTAACCGTTGGCTTATTGTTAATGTAATATGACACATAGTAATGCCACGGGACAAAAGTCTTGCCACCATCAGATGACTTCAAATATGCAATCTTTTGTGGACGATAATACAAACCAAACTCGATTTCAATTTCAAAAGCATAATAATTCTGCAAAACAATAATTATTACTGTTATTAATTAAAGTTTAATTTATTCAGCACAAACATTATGAATTTAGAACTATAATAAAATGGTAGAATTAGTGTTACGACAGGTAGCCTGGCTAGTGCAGTTATTAAGATCTACTTGTCTACTACTTGTTTTGTCATGCAAAACTGATGGAGAAAAAGAGGACAAAGGACCTAATGGAGATGTTGGGATTGAAGGAAACAGTGGTTCAGATGGCAAAGGCAAATGGAGTGAGATGGTCCGGGCATGTGTTGAAAAGGGATGATGGACATGTTTTGAGAAAAGCGTTGGAGTTTGAAGTGAAGGGCAAGAGAAAGCAAGGGCAACCATAGAAGATGTGGAAGACACAAGTGGAGAAGGAGAGCAAGAGTGTTGGTTTGGAGAAGAAGGATGCCATGAATCGAGCAAGATGGAGAGTTGGAGTTGGAAAGATTGCTGTTAGAGTGGGGTAAATCTAGCCACCCCCCGTTTGCAGGGATAAACCGAGATCAAAATTGGATAATGTAATGTAATCTACTGGTTATGGTATTAGCCACAATATTCCTTCATGCCAATACCATGTAAACTTTTTAAATTAAGAACATTTTTTCAAAGAGTGCTCATTTATTGTACCTTGCCTGATGGGTGTGATCACTTTAGATCACATGAAACTGACTTGTAGCAATAAAGTAATGAGTCAGTCTTAAAGTCTTCAATATTTTTAGTTATGATATATATATATTTATTTATTAAGTTAGGAATTAGTAGTAAATCATTTATAATTAGATGTATTGCTCATCTATGTTATATTGCAGAATATCGTGAGCTAAAGGAAAAAAATAATGCTGACTTTTTTAAACTTGTCCAAACCCCAGAGCTGGCATGTGAGCTGACGTTACAGGTGAACTAGTTATTCACTTCAGCATTTCAAATTGTCTCATTTAGAGAATGATCTATAGCTACATCATGATTTTCCTCTATAACAGTGAAAGAATAAAATAATTTTTTTTTTTTAAAAATGTGTGTTTTTTATGTTTGTTGTAAGGTTTCACAGGTGATGGTCCATGACAAGACCTACATTTACATTGTTGCAAAATGAAGGAAAATTGTGTCTAGAAAATTTACTGTCTGAATCCATCCATTTGTCTTCCACTGACTAGATTTCAGTTCTTTACAAATTTTTTTGATTTTTTTTTGTGTAATATAAGTAGTAGTAGTAGTAGTAATAGTAATAGTAGTAATAGTAGTAGTAGTAGTAGTAGTAGTGGTAGTAGTAGTACTAGTAGCAGTAATATTAGTAGTAGTTAGTAGTGGTAGTAGTAGCAGTAGTAGTAGTAGTACTTGGTAGTAGTAGTAGTAGTGGTAGTAGTAGTAGTAGTAGTAGTAGTAGTAGTAGTAGTAACAAGCTTTATTGGCATGATATAAAACATTTGTTACAT
>JAOBBB020190197.1:0-11949 GCA_025331005.2 Zoanthus gigantus
AACTTCATATAGTTGTTCTACTATGCCTAAATGTTCAAACAATGAAAAGTCAATTTTAGGGTTCAGTTCTCCTTTAAAAATAATCAGGCGTCCCATAGATTAGACGTTCTGATAATGTTAGACTGTAGTCCGAATGAAGTACTACACGCATATCACATTTTGTCGGCCTACATTTTGTGTTCGGGCTCCTTTAATAATCCTGACAACGACACTACTGTGAGTTGATGTCTATCACGAAGATCCTTGCCCGCTCTTCCATGCTGGTCCAGATGTCGTCACCAGGACAAAAGCGCGGTTTTTCCTGCCAGAAGGACACTACCATACCCAAAATACTTTGCGATCGAACAGGTACTTGTTGATTCCGCGTCAGATTATTGTGTCGATGTTCAAGTTCCTGGAGTTTCGCAGTCACTTGATTTTCATCTCCCACCATGTCCACGGCGTCAGAGAAAAACTGGTTCAGCTCGAGGCACTCTTCGCACGATGGACCGAATAGCTTTGCGTACTTCATAAAGATGGCGTCTACACGAGCAACCAGCTCATTGCTATTTGTCGCGAAATAGGACATCAATTGATCGCGCTCTTGAATCTTGCGTTTTTGTTCTTCCTCTTCCAGTGTTCCAAACACTCTGGGTAAATTGTTTTGACCCCAACGGAGAAATGACTGCTGTGGTTGTGCAATAAAACTGCAAATGGAACCTATTGCGTTACTGGGAATCTTCTTTATTGGGTCGGAGGTGTACTCAAATGGTGTCGAACTCCAGCGAGGTATAAGGTTATTGTCCCAGGTGACGAAAAATTTATCCCCGTCCAAATCACCGCCAGAGCACTCGTCTGCGTGCGGCCTGTGTCCCTGATAAATACGAAAAATGTCGGAATGAACAGCGCATCCCAAATATGAAGCTTTTTTCACTTAATTTAGTTTTTCCCGATATTCCATAACCCAAGGGAAACTATTGGAGATTTTTATATGCTAATGGTTTGGCTACATTTTAAAACATACTCGCTAAATAGTTTTTCAAAAAAATTATTAAAACGCTTTGAAAAGTAGGTACAAAAAGACATAAATGAGACAACTCCAGATTGAAATTTTAATTATCAACGTACTTTGAGGAACTGTTTTCAAAGGTAAACCGGGTAATTAAGACAGTTCTAGATTAAAACTTTTTATAAAATAATTTGGATAGTAGGTGCGTTTTCGCAATTTTTTTTAGCCAGTCGGAGAGGCGAAACGATTTTCTCCCACGTGAGAAAATCGTTTCGTCCAGTCACAAAGCACCTTCGGCGAATCGTGTTTTGACAGCTTTGTCTCTCTTGTTCACAAAATAATTTCTAGTTTTATCTCACATTTTTCAAGAGCTTGGAGGAATTTTTCATCCCTCTAGGAAGGCTGAAAAATCAAGTAGATTTGTGTGGCTAGACAAACCTATCGACAAGTTTATCGAGGAGCAAAAAACAAAAACACTTTCTAAAACACGAAAAGATGTTAGTTTGCTGACCGAGTTTCTGAGATTCAAAAGTGAAGCGAGAAAAGTCAAGGAAATGCCACTAGAAGAGCTGGCTAGACTTGAGAATAACCCGACACTGTCGTTAATGACATGGTGATTTATTCTGCGCATTCGTCGTTCTCTAAAAACAAATGCGCAGAATTATATTAACGATAGTGTTGGGGTATTCTAAAGTTGCTCCGAAGAGCTAAATGGCTAAACCAGTGAATTTATTATAGAGCCTGTTAGAAGAAAAGATGGCCGGCGAAGATTTTGAACCTCAAAGCCTGAGAAGGCTAAATTGCTGTTTTAACCGGCATTTAAAAAGTTTGAACAAGTGCGAAAGTCTTGTTAGCTCGAAGCAAAGAACTGAAGAAACACGACAGCGGAAACAAGCCAAACGCAGTAGAAGTTATAACCGACGAAGAAGTAAATATCTTTCAAAGTGCTGTGGCCGAAAGCTTCTCAAGTTTAGTGCCTGTAACAGGAGCATTTAGTGGAGCACTTTTCCACGAAGGGCATTTTAACATAACAATTAACACTCTAAACAAGTCGCGGAATTCAGCAACAGATAACTCATTTTTGTCTTGAAACTCTTAGGTACACGCGTTTTATTATTCATCAGACGATGACAGCCTAGCAGCACAATGTCAAACTTTGTTGACTTTATTAAGATATTTCCTAAAGGTTAGTACTGAACACATTTTAGCTAATGATAACTTTCATTTTTTCATTCAGAATTTTTGAGTTTTAAACTTATTAGTAACATAATACCGGATTATTAACATAGTACCGGTTGATAGTTTTTGTGAATTCATTGATATTTTTTTCTGATGAAGGTGAATCATTTAGAAGGTGAATGAATAAAAGCATGTATGTATGTTTAAAATAAATAAGTTAATGTATAGAAAGCACTTTGTACGGGATTTTTTTGTTCTCGTTGGTTTTGTATTAATACAACATTAGATCATTTATTGGTAATACGACACCCTATATCTAAGCTCAATACCACGTTCACTGACATACCTGCACAGGAAAGACAATGCAATCATACAGATGGGAAAGTGGCCCGGCAGACCTTTTGAGCCTGAGAATCCGAATGTCGCCAGGGTGATAGCATGGATTTCGCGTCACCACTACGTACGTTGCTTTGGCGAACTCTGTGCTCTCATTCTCGCTAAGAGTCGGTTGAAAGAAACATTCTCCATAGCTTAAATACTCGTAGGGATCACAAACCCCAAACACGACACGGGACTTTGGCACAAGGACGCGTAGTTTTCCTTTGTTTGGCTTCCGCTGCTGGTTTAAACTGTTTTCTCCGACATCTCTCTTCATCTTGATGAGCTCGGTTGATTGTAGATTCTTCAGTTCTGCTTTTATCTTTTCTGTCATCCCATACATATGAAGCCTTTCTAGCTGTTTAGGACGACCGATCCAACGCAGATATGTTTCTGCTCGCTCGTAGTCAGAAGGGAAAAGTTTAAAGACGTCATAAAATTCTTCCTGAAGTTGCTGAAGGTAGTCATGTGATACCCCAGCTTCAGCCAATAGCATGGTGATTTGCGTGTTTAGGTAACCATTGCTGTAAGGTCGAGAATATTCAACTACTCCAAGGGTATTACAACTTCTGCGCATGTCTTCATCTGGAACCTTGAATTTCTCCATTGACTTACGGAAATGCACTTTATGATCCAACAATTGTGGTTCTAGGAGAAGAATACCTTTGAAGCCTTGATAACGAATCTGAATAACACCTGGGGTGTGGAGAAGTCTATGTGTCTGTCGAACCTCCTCAGCAAATGCTTGGGACATCAGTCCACATCCGTCGGTGAAATTATATCGGCTGTATGTTTTAGGTAAAAGAAATCTAAAAAGAAATAAAACTCCTTAATTTGCGCGTTTCGTTTTAGAAATAATATGTATATTTTATTATATTATTCTAAAACCTAAGTGAACATATTTTCTATTTTATCTTTAATAATGCTGCTGATCGGCAAAAGCTAGGATTTTTGAAAATGTTTTAACTACAGTAGTGTTAAGCCTCATTCGAATTTTATTATTTTTATCTGTAATGACTGTGTATTAATCCCTTATGTATTACCTGTTTTCCTTGATATCTTTGACGACGTGTATTCTTCCCTTTATGTATTACCTGTTCTCCTTGACATCTTTGATGACTGTATTTTTCTTTTTATGTATTACCTGTTTTCCTTAACAACTTTGATGGCTGTGTATTCTTCTTTTCATGTATTACCTGTTTCCCTTCACATCTTTGATGACTGTGTATTCTTCCTTTCGTGTATTACCTGTTTCCCTTCACATCTTTGATGACTGTGTATTCTTCCTTTCATGGATTACCTGTTTTCCTTTTTCTTTGACGACTGTGTATTCCTTTTATGTATTACCTGTTTTCCTTGACATCTCGGACGACTGTCCTGTATTCCTTTCATGTATTACCTGTTTTCCCTGACATCTTTGATGACTGTGTATACTTCCTTTTATGAATTACCTGTTTTCCTTGACATCTTTGATGTCTGTCATTATGCTTCGTCTCACATATTTACCTGTTTTCCTTGATGTCTCTAATGACTGTGTACTCTTCCTCTCGCAAACTGAGACCTCGTTTGAAGCTGGAGAATAACAACCCAATACGCTTGGCGCGTTTCGCTAAACCCTTTGTCTTGGAGAAATCTGCAAATCGGGAAAGTAAGTCGTGTATTTCTTCGTTCGTTGCATTAAGCATATAACAAGTCTTGTCCTTAAGTTGGCTATTTGAATGCCCCAAGAAACGGAAGATAGTTCCGCTGCAGTATATACCACGGCGCAAGATCCGAAGAATTTCTTGATATTTGCTATCACTCGTTTTCTCTCTTTTATATGGGCTTTCATTACGCGAGTATATTGGCAGTGTTTGACGCCTGTGTAGTAAGGAATGACGGTCTTGTCGGTCTTCACTTTCCAGTTTAAAAGAGACTGACATTAAACGATCAACGGCTTGCTGTCCTTCCGTTTTTGTTAAGTAGTCCACAAAAAGACAACTGTTCAATTGAATGTACTTGAACGAGATTACTTCACGACCTTCGATTTCTAAGTTTTTAATGTAAAGGGTCTTTGTTAAATGATCGCCAGGTGGTGGACTTAAAAACTCACAGGGAATAATGAATGGTTCCATGACGGTGCGAGCTCAAACTTGTTTTCTTATATTTAACCTTTAAAAAAAAATTGGACGAGAAATGAGCATAGATTACAAAAGCAGTTTCTTTACTCCAGCATTTGTAAACAGCATAAGCATTGCAGACGTATAAACAGCAGGTTTAACCATTGATATAATGCACCAGATATTTGTTTCCCCGTCCCACCGAGGATGGGTAGGGAAAATACGTGCAACAAGTTGGGAAGTAGAATATTTCCACTAGGTACTAGGGTAAAGTTGGTTTGTAATTTCCTTCCCCTTTGCAGCCTGTAGCAATTAGGGGCAAGCTAAGATATCCGGGAAATCAAGTTTAACGTCAGTATACATTTTCCAATTTCACTCAAACATCATAAACAAATAGAACAAGCTGTTCATGCCAGTAGAGAATGTTTTCAGAATGACCCAACGCGAACTTGATTTTCTTTGAAAAAAACGCAGCGCGGCTCAGCTGATTCGTGAAAGAACGCCTATTTCAAACACTCTAGAAAAAGTTTTCATCTTCCCTCTGTTTGCTACCATTTTAATCAAGTTTTCTTAAATTTCCAAAGCATTTACACATGTAAACATTTAAAGTAATACGTCAATCTAGGCTTTGTTTCAACTGATCATCATTTGTTCAAAGTTGCCAAATCTCACGGTTTGGCCGTGAGACTCACGGATATTTACCTCTTCTCACAGTCTCACGACGGGAGTTACTTTTCTCACGGATTTCTTCGTGGGTCTCACTCTTCTTTCAGATCAAACGCCTCAGTGATTCAAAAGTTGTTCTGGTTGTCATGTTCCATGCTGAACACATTCCATTTCACTTCACTGTTTGTGACAACCACTTGCCCAGACATGTTGCGCAATCCTCAGAGACCACCGCGCGTGCCTGGCATGAGACCGAGTGTATTTATTCGAGTGTTTTGGGGTGGGTTTCAAAATTGCCAGTCCAGAAGCTGAATTTTCCTGATTGAAGGATATTTTTTGTCAACATGCTCGTAACAATGATAGACATAATTTACTGTTGAAACACAGAGAATTGATTGGCTGCAGCTACTCGTTTTAATCACGTGAAAAAAGGCGAGGTTGCGTGGCTTACCCATGGATTTCGCTTTTGCTGCAAAATTAAAAATGCTGTTGTGAGTTGGTTGCCAAGTTTCACGGTTTGGGATCGAGTGTATTTATTCGAGTGTTTTTTTTAGTTTCAAGATGGCGTCGCCGAGTAAAGTTGTCGATGTGACTGCTTCGCCCGTTGCTAACAAGAAGAAAGAAAATCCTAAAAAAAATGGAAAGGCGCTGCTGTTTATAAATGCTCATACAAAGATGAATGGTCAAAAGAGTATCCAATAATGCGTTCTGATGGAAATCCACATGCATTCTATTGTGTCCCTTGCAAGAAAAACGTTTCATGTAAACATCAAGGAGTAGCTGATGTAAAAGCTCACTGTGCAGGTCGTGTTCATTTCTCTTTTGAAGAAGCTGTAAAAAGTACTCGAAGGTTGGATGCTATGATGAGTAATTCATCAAACTCAAGTACGTTGAAGGAGCAAGTTATTAGAGCTGAACTTCTCCACACAAATTTCATGGTGCATCATAGTTTGTCACTTCTTACGGCAGAGCATTTGTCTCCCCTCTACGCCAAGATGTTTCCTGATTTTAAAATTGCGAAAAACTTTAAATGTAGCCGAACAACATCCACTTGTATTCTGAATGAAGCAATGAAACCAGCTTTGGAATCTTCATTGGTCGGGTACATGATGGAAGGACCATTTTCTCTTGTAAACGATGGAACCAATGGCACAGCAATTAAAAAAATGAATGCATTATGTGCTTTAATTTTCGACGTTAATAACAGTAAGCGTGTAGAGTTCAAATTCTACGATATGTGTGCAATTTCCTGGGAACACTGCTCAAAAGCAAGCACTTTATTTGACGCTATGACAGCTTCCTGACAAAGGAAGGGTTAGACTGGGACAATGTTGTTAGTGTCGGGCTTGATAACACGAATTCAAACATTGTGAATAAGAACTTGGTGAAGTCCAAAGTTTTTGAGAAAAATCCGCAGTGCTTCATAGCAGGCTGCAGCTGCCATTTAGCCCATTTAGCTGCTGGCAAAGGGGGATCTGCTTATGCACTAGTCAATGTAAACCCCCGCCCCCCTAACCCCGGGCATTGGGCGGTGGTTAGACGGGCATTAGGCATAGAAATAGTGCCCCGGTAAGCCGGGCCTTAGACGTGCTTAGATTATTGCGAATTTTGGCGAGGAATTGGGCGGGGGTTAGACAGTTTTGACAAAATGCCGCAGAAGAGCCTGGGAGCTACTTTTGCACCGCTATCACGTGCGTGATAAAGTACTAGATGTCAGTGGGCTTTGCTTTCCTCTCTCTGTTCTATTTTTAAATGATCTTGACTATTTAACATTGTTACATACAATCCTATGTGTCAAAAGACCTTTGCAGGTTCCATTTGCTGTTTTAGTTGGCAAACTAGTATCCATGATACTGTTACCAGCTATACTCAAACTTAAATTCACATCTCCATCACATTAATAATATCATAGTACATTACTATTTATTATTTTATTGCGCACAGAACTGAAATCAGTGAGAAGAAGGAAAAGCATTTAAAGTGATTTTATAACATGGCCCCGCATGGCGGGGCATTAGTACAGCTGAGATAGCCCCACATGGCGGGGCATTAGCAGTGTTTAGAAACCTCAAAAGTCCTATCCCCGCCCAATGCCCGGGGTCGGGGGGAGCGGGGGTTTACATTGACTGGTGCATTATTAACACCATCAATATTATTTCTTTTAATATCATTTATTTAATTAGTAATACTTTTGCTTTTGTACTGTCACCGCGGTGTAAACAACGGCGTTTTGAACCTTTAAGGTTACTTTAATTTGCGAACTAGAAACTTGAAAAAAAATGTTACTGGATAGAACAGTATTCGAAGCTGTGAACTCTGTAATGATCATTAGGCAGCACATTTACCGATTGAGCTATGAAACCACAGCTGTTGGCTGCAGGCCTATTTTGGTTGTTCTACCAACACCCCACATGGTAAAGAAGTTTGTTATCACTGAAGGCGTTTTGACAGAAGTTTGAAGTAAAGGTTCTATATGACGTACTCTGTCTTAACTCCTTTTGTTTGGAAAACTGCGTAACCATGCCAGTTCCTCTGAGCTAAAGATAGGGCCAGGTAGTTTAGTTCTCATAAAATAGCTGATCTCTTTGAACAACCATCTTTCCCGAACCCCTCCTTGCAAGTTTCATATGCCTCAACTAGGTACAAATATAAGTGTGAAGAGAAGAAAACAAACCCTTTGTCTTTGAAAAGGTGTTAACATTGCATGAAGATAAAATAAGATTGTTGTGAGAATTGATTTAAGCATGCTCATACTAGACCTCAGTTAATGCGGAATGCTAGGAGCCGACGTCACAAAAATTAAAATTTGTGAACTTATGAGATTTGTCGAAATCATCCGAGAGATCAAAACTAAATATGTATCCTTGCTAAAAATCAGAATGTTGGTGCAAATTGTTAGCGAGTTATTACCAATGACTCCATACAAATCCTTGTAAAAATGGCTTGGTTCTTAACGTTGGATTTGTATGGGGTCATCAGAGCAAAACCGTGGCAATATTTCATCACTGATTGGTGGCAAAATGCTAAATTGTCGCAAGGAGGCATTTTTCATCTTGGTCTTTCTGAATATTACAATCAAACTAGTGATTTCACAAATAAACTTTTCGTGACGTCATCACTTCGGTACTCTATTGCTTCAAATATAAATTGTTACAAACAAAATTTTTCCAATGTCAAACAATGATAGGAAACTTTTATCAACAATTACATAAAAACTGATCTTGAAAAAGTATGAAAAGGCTAGAAACTATGCCAAAGTAGTAAAATTAAGTTGGAAATTAATCTGTAATATGCGCAAAAAAAAACTCTAAATAAAAAATCCGAGATCTCTTTGTGATTGTCAAAAAATTAAATGCATCAGTCCTTCCAAAACTGAAGTAAAACATCAAAAATTACCAAATTTGTTCACTTCGTTTACTAAGAACTAACCAAAAGCTTCCCTTCAGCTCAGCAAAAGATAACGTAACTAGTGAACAATCCTTATTAACTAATAAAGTAATTTATATAATTTCTTAAAGGTACATGTTAGCACTGGTGTTTTTAAAAAATTGAAGTTCTTTCAACTATAAAGAAGCCCACATTCCTTCATTTTTTTTGAGGGACTGAGAACGCAGTCTAAAACATTAGCGCCATGGCTTGGTTTTACACCAATTATGTATGCCTGTTTTGATTGGTGAGCAATGGCGTCTAAAGCGGTGTTCTACAAGTTGATCAGGAACAAGATGGGTTATTTTCTTCAAGATCTCAAAGGGCCACTAATGTTAAACGGGCGGATAAAGCAGATCAGAGCCAACAATCGCCCATTTTCTCAAACTCATCGATTTCAATACAAAAACATTCTTTGGCTTTATGCCATCAGCCTTGGCAAAAGAAAACCTGAACTTTTCTGTTTACATTTAAGCCTTACAACCGAATATATTTATTTGTACGTTCTAGCCTGTCATAAATACCAGAAAGCCGGATTCGTAGTTATATAATAGTAAAACACTTTAAAGAGTTTTTAACTTTTAAAAGAAACTCTTACTTAACGAAGTATATATTCGAGTACAGATTCTTTCTAACAAGCCGCTGGTATCTATGTAAACTTTTGTTCACCATAGAATTTTGTTCGTTGCTTCCACGAATGTTCAGCATTCTGCATCAACAGTAGCTAAAAGAAGGACATAATATTTGAGGTAAGATGGTTTGTGATCCAGAAGATCTTTACGTTTTCTGAAGCCTTAACCATTTCAAATTTTTTGGCTTTTGGAGGAAGCTGAATGGTAAGAACTAAATTCCTTTGCACAACCAGAATGCTAACATTTTGACAGTTTTTAGTAGCAATAATTCATTTTTAGATATAAACCGCAGTTTCCATAAACGTTTTAAATTCTTGCATTTTAGGCAAAGTCTAGCGTACTGCAACAGTTTGGTAATCTTTTTTTGCAGGAAAATTTACCTCCCGTGAAATATGAAGACAACCACAAGGAATTGTAACCAAAATTTCCCGCGCTTTTTATGATGCGCACATATGGTTCAGCTTTGGTAAGCATGGGTGGCGGGAAAAAGACGTTTTCTGAAACCTTTGTATACTGCTTGTAAATACGTTTTTAGTACAAAAATATAACTCAATTATGAGTGTTGGAACAAGGCACAGTAGATGAAGAAGGGTTGTCTTAAATCATAAACTTAAAGAACTCAAAATTACACTACCATGGATGAATTCGCTTTTAAGCGACAACTGCCAAGCCAAATATTTTTTTGACGGAACCATAAAATTATTTCTCAAAGGTATGTAAAATTTTTTGGTTAGTTTAGTAAAACTTTTTATATTGTACTCTCATGCTGTTAACGATGGTGTGAACTGAGGGATATTAGATTCTTCTAATTGAGTTTTAACCGACCCACGTCTAGAATCGCTA
The DNA here is from genome assembly GCA_025331005.2 of Zoanthus gigantus. Classification (NCBI taxonomy): domain Eukaryota; kingdom Metazoa; phylum Cnidaria; class Anthozoa; order Zoantharia; family Zoanthidae; genus Zoanthus; species Zoanthus gigantus. Next base: position 10,212 of record JAOBBB020190197.1, read on the forward strand.
TGCCATGCTTTGTTTAACTCTTATAAATAAAACGAGTCAAATAGTTTTTAATTTCAACACGGAAAATCCTTTTTGTTAAATGAAGCAAAGAATTCAATTTTAATAGAAAGTGCTAATATGGTAAAGTTCGAAAACAGTTATTGGACTGCAGTTGTTTATGTATTTAAGAAATTGAGAATTCTTTTCGGGTAAAACTCGGCCTTAATGTCAATACAGACATACAATCAAACAATTAATATACACGCTTCTTTAGTACTTGCGCTAACATCTTTCACTAGTGCATAAGGACTAAGAGACTGTTTCAAAATTTTAGAACCTGAAAACACTAGCTTGTTTTCACATCTTAGCATTTACTGCCAAATTAAATGTCAAGATATGAAAGCCGAGCTTTGTTATTGTCACAATATGTTAGTGAAATCACCTTGGAAATGCGACAGTTGTTTGGAGAATGCAATAATAAAAACCTTTTATGAAAGACAACTACACGGACTGACCTCTTTGAAGTAAACGAATATCAAATTTGCATTATCATATTGGAAATTCTTAATATGATATGTAGCTAAGCACAGCGCGGGTACCATTTGTGAACAAAGTAATAAGGCGTTTGGTTAATTCTTCCCGCTTCGTGGTTTAGGGCGATCTACAAGAACCATAACTAAGACAACACATTCGTTTCAACAAGAATTTATTTCATTAAAGATTATGTAAGACTATGAATACAATTATGGTATAGGCCTAATGCGTTCTACAGCAGGCTAATTTGTTTTTGATGAGACTGACTAGAATAGCATGTTTAAGTACCAAAAAATCAAAGCTCGATTAATTTACTATTATTAAATATTTGCTTTCGAGTTTCTGCCGACTATTACTAGTGTCAGCTTCTATAAAAAGAAAAATGTTATCCAACGAGATAAAAGCATTTTTACCGCAAACTCAAAACAAAGAAACAACAAAATATCAAATCGTATCACGTATATATATATATATAACTCCAAATTCTATTGATAAGTTCATTCCAATTTAGAATACATAAAATATAAGATTTAAGTTTGCCGATCGCAGAGATTTTTGTATCATGGTTTACAGTTAGATCTGAGTTCTTTAATTATAATACTGGATATTTTGTGCTATTCGAGAGGTATATAAATAATAATAAATCATCATTCATTACAGCTACCAGTTCACTTGACTAACATCTGCTAGGTATAAATTCTGTAGAATAACGGCATAACGATCAAGTAAGTTACAGTTTTGTATGAACGTAGCTCAATAGGGATTTAACTGGGTATTAAGAAAAACAATTACAACACAACAGGTGGATGTTTGAACTATACTAAACTTCAACTGTCGTATAACTATATATTGGAAACACCAAATTGAACAGTAATTAAATGAACAGCTAAATAATATAATGGTTTTATTACGAACAAAAAAAGCAAAGATTTATTTAGGCAGCTGTGTCGTGTATCCATTTCTTGGGATAATCTTTCCAGGCTTGTAGGCTGATTTTTGCCTGGGGTGGGTTTCATTTGTTGATTTGGAGGACAGTCGAGCACCAAAAACACGAAAACCGCTACTCTCTTCAAATGGCATTTTTTGCGTTTTGAAAGGGTCAGAAACGGAGGTTGTCGATAACTGCTTTGGGCAGTATTATATTCTTTGATCATTCTTTGCGGTTACTAGACCTTCCTGTGTGTGGGAGGGGGCAGGCAGATGGAAGGACTTCAGTGGATCATGT